>PVJA010000912.1:45336-125243 GCA_004027025.1 Myocastor coypus | reverse complement strand
ACTTTGAGGGGACAATTAGACATAGACCATAACACTATGTAAAACTGCTTGATCCCTTACTGTTTGTGTATTAGGTGATTTGAAAACTGATTTTTTTTTCTTTTCCTCCTACTCTTCATCAAAAATATGCACTTTTACATCCCACACATCCAAGACAAGGGGTGGCGGGTGTGCTCTGGGCTAGTTCTTTACTAATGTCTGGCTTAGTTTACATGCCAAAAGCTTTCTCTTTGAGCATACAGTCTCATTCACAACAGGCTGCACACCTTGCCTTAGTTCTCCACAGAGGTCTAAGGCCCACTGTGGACTGACCATTTGTCCACCCTCAAACTTTACACATGGAAACCTAAGCCCACAGTGGGACAGTATGAGGGGGCAGGACCTTCGGGAGGCAATTTCACCCTCATGATGGAGCCCCCAGATCAAAGAGACCCTAAGGAGCTCTTTCCCTTGCTTTCCTCCATGCGAGGATCAAATAGTGGCCAGGCGACAATACAGGTGCAGATGTTACATAAAACCCTACCGTGGTCACACTCTCATCCTGGCCACCCAACCTTCAAAGCTGTGGAAAATGAAATGCCATTATGTGTCAGCCACCAAGGCCGTGTACTTTGTTTCGGCTCCCTGAGCTTGCGAAGCCCTTAAAACAGGCCTTGGAGAATTCACTCTTGCTTGGGGCCTTCTGCCACTTTTCTCTATGGGTCCACTTCCTTAATGTCTTAGTCACCTCCAGTAGCTGAGGCACATTACCCAGCACACTCAGTTAAGCAAGGGAAGTTTTCTTTGGGCTCATCATTTGCAGAGGTCCAGTCCATAGTCAGCTGGCTCTGAGACAGGGTGAACTGGCCGAGGAGCAACACTGAGAAGAAGGAGCCCGGGACTTGATATCAGGAAGCAGAGACAGGGGTAGGGAAAAGGAAAGCAGATGAATCTTGCAGGCATGCCGCCTGCAGCCGGGCCTCACCTTCCAGCGTCACGCTTAGCCACCAACTCAGCAGGAGACACAGCCATGGGTGGGGAGTGGGCCCCACCGTTCAGGCACCAAGCCCGACCTGTGAGCATGGAAGACTGTGAGGAGACACCTAGGTATAAAGCACAGCGCTGACGAAACCGTGACATTTTCTCCTAAATCTCTGATGAAGCTATGATTCTACCTATTCTTTAATGGACCCTATCTTCCTCTGGCATGTTTTAGAGGTGTCTCTTAGGAGTTGCTCTTGGCAAATGATTTATTTATATACTTATTTATTAATTTTTTTGGTATCAAGGATTGAACTCAGGATCTTCTGCTTGCCAGGCGGGTGCTTATGCTCCTGAGCTATCTCCCTGACCCTTGGCAAATTTTTGTTTTCTTTCTTTCTCTTTCTTCCTTTCTTTCTTTCTTTCTTTCTTTCTTTCTTTCTTTCTTTCTTTCTTTCTTTCTTTCTTTCTTTCTTTCCTCATTCTTGCTTGCTTACTTGCTTACTTTTCTTGTTTCTTTTTTCATTTACGTATTTGATAAAGACTTTTACTACTCAGCTTGGACTCACAGTGATCCCGCTGCTTTCAGCTTCTCCAGCACTGGGATTATAGGCATGCACCACCATGCCCAGACTTTGTCACCAGCTCAGTGGGCCCTAAGGGTGGGGCCAGTGCAGCATCTAGGACTGGGAATTGAACCCTGCTCCCTGTGCTTGCTGAGCTATCTCGCAGGCCCACCCTGGCAAATTTTTAAAACATGCAATTCTATTTTTGTTGTGCAGGTGAATAGCATTCTTGTTTTCTCTTGTGTGGGCTAAATTCAGTGTCTACCATTTTCCATTTGCGGAGAGATATTTGACGAATGGTAGGCATTTTAGAAATGTTTATCAAGTACATGCATAGCATTACTAGGTGTACTTTGTTCCTTTTTTTTTTTTTTTTTTTTTTTTTTTTTTTTTTTTTTTTTTTTTTTTTTTTTTTTTTTTTTTTTTGCCAAGGACTGAACCCAGGGCTTCCAGCTCGCTAGGCAAGCATTCTACCGCTAAGCCAAATCTCCAGCCCCACTAGGTGTACTTTGGTACACAGGTATGTCAGCACTTTGTGGTAGAACCTGTGTTGGTTCTATTGCCCAGGTAAAGAGATTAGGAATTTCGCATTAACAAGAAGTTATAGAATATTTTTTAAATTTTTTTTCCAGGAGAAAGTACTAAATGTTTTAACTCACTCAGCAAATTTCACAATGTGATAAAGATACAGTTCATCACTTTGTATTCCTAGATTCTCAGAAGCTATGCAGGCATCTATTAAGTATGCCGACCACAGGCCCCAGTCTCCTGCTGTGTGGTAAAGCCCAGTGTGACTGAAAAGAGCAAGAAACAGAATCGCAGTATGGGGGGAGATGGGGATGACCAGTTGTTCCCAAAGAACAAAAGGCCAGGAGGCAGCCATTTACTGATTGAGAAAAGAGGGGAGAGGGTTATGGGATGGCTCGGAGGGCAGTGACAGCCTCAGGTGAGCAGGAGTTTGTGTGCATGACACTCGTGGGGACAGACGCAGGCTGCCTGAGTTTGTCCTGGCTCAAGGTGAAACGCTTTACGTATTACTACTGGGTTCTCAGGGAACCGGGATGTCTCCAGGTGATGTAACCTTGCCTGAGGATTCACAACCTGGGGTCACCGCGGCCTAAGCTGTGACCCATGGCATACAGAGTTATAGTTTGCATGCAATAGCCAGCTCAAATGGCAAGATGCCGGGCCTTTCGCAAGCTCAGTCACAATTTAACTATGAGATGATTTTCCCCTAAAATTATATAGAATGGTGTCTGACAGATATTCTCTTATCAGGGGAGAACTTGTCCTCTGGACCCTGGATATAGCCCACATCAAGGATGGATTCTTGGTCCTTTTATCTCTTTTAATTGTACATAGCACTAATTTCCTGTTCTCCCTATTATCTGGCCTTTCGCTTATATTATTGAGCATATAATATTACCTATATTATTAGACCACATTAAAATCCCCTTAAGTAGGGAGTAGGAATAAGGAAAAAATGAGAATTCAATTTCAGACGTATTGGTCAAATGTAATGACTCTTTAAAAGAAAATATTCAGTGCAAAACAAAAGATTTTATTCATATGCACTGACACTTATGCATGTGTTCACATACATGTACATATATAACACATATGCATGACAGTATAAGCATGCAGTAGATGTTCTGTGAATCCCTTTCTGTTTTCTAACTTTGAGGCATGAAGTATGATTGAAATATATGACAAAAGTTTAACTTAAAAACAAATTTATTATGGTAAAGAACACATTGCCAGTAATCCCCCTCACACTTCTCTCTCTGCTTCAAATACGGATAGTCCATCATTCTTGCCTAGTTCTGAAGCAGTTGTGGAAGTCTTACCTTGTGTCTTTAATGGTGTGGTCGCAAACTCAGCGAGTCCGGCTGTTGTGTGTCATGAAACAGAAAGGCCGGGTCCTCAGGACATTGCTGCTTGTCCTTCTCCAGCTCTTCACCAGATGGGCGTCATGCAAATTCTGGTAGGTCCCTGAAGTCTGAATGACAGGGAGAGTGGTTCAGGACGCCGACGCAGCTGTGAGAGCACCGCGGAGAAGACGGTGGGCAGTGTGGCTTTGCCCAAAATAAAATTGTTAAAAAGTATCATGGAGCTTTTTGTGGTCATCCCTTACAAATTACGGAGGCTCCATTGTTATTTCACTTGATGAAGCACTCAACCAAGAAGAAAACACAGGGAAGGATAAAACTGGGTCGTGCTTTTTATTACCCAATCCGGTTTTAAGTGTCCATAGTTTGTTTGACAGGATGAGCTCCATTAATCATAGAAATATTTCATGGATGGGGGAGAGAACGAGAGAGACAGAGATAGACAAAGAGACAGAGAGAGACAGAGAGAGAGACAGAGAGAGAGAGAGAGGAGAGAGAGAGAGCACACTTGCAGAAGGGAAAGGTTAGCAAAGAGGTCTTGGCAGAATGAGTCTCTTGGCCCCAGACACTTTCTGTGACTAGGGTGATTAAAACTAAAATCTAATGTTCCAAGGGAAGACCTAGTGAGCGTAAATCCCTTTCTTTTTTTTGTCTTTTTAAGACAGGGTCTCACTATGCAGTTGAGGCTGGTCCTGAGCTCACTTTTGTAGCCCAGGCTGGTCTCGAACTCGCATCAATCCTCCTGCCTCAGCCTCCCGAGTGCTGGGATTACAGGCGTGCGCCACCACGCCCGGCTGTAAATCCCTTTCATTCAGTGAAGGAGCGAGAACGAAGTTCTTGGAGCCCTCATTTCCTATTAAACGCAATGAGGACAATATTTTCCTTGGCTGACGTTTTGGAGCTACTGCTACCCCCTGGGATGGGAATGTGAGCAATACCAAACGGAACTGTTTTCCAGAAGTTCCTGCAAAATAATTTTTCATTACGATGATTTTTGCCTGCAGCAGATGACTTGCTTTCATTTCCCTCTAGGACAACGCTGTAACTAATATGAGCAATTAATTTATTTTGGCAAATATTTTATTTTGGTTGAGTTGTTTCCTAGTTATTTTGTTATGCGTTAGTGTCCTCGTGATTGAGTGAGGATGAGAAAGGAGCACAATAAGAACAGGGGGTTTAACTCAAGTGAGCTACAGTTTTATCTTTGCTATCTTATTATAGGCAGAAAGATAGGAATTTGTGTTTTTCAGAATAAATTAAGGCAAGATTTGAAACCAATAAAAATCATCTATTTTTATCTGTTACATTTTTATTAAATCTTATGTGTCATGGCTTTCCTTATATTTTATGAGTATACTGAAATACACAGAGATATCCTTTAACCCCTTATCTACATATCCTACATATATTGGGACATATTCCTAGTACTGTAAAGTTTATAGAAACTCTGCTTATGATTGTTTTGTGTCACCAATGAGCTCTATTTTTAACTTTGGGCACAATTATTTTAAATACTATATATATTTTTAGTTTTTAAGTTTTGTTTTTCATTTTGGGATCTTGTTATGCAGTTTAGACTCAGAGATCCTCCTGTCTCAGCCTCCCCGGTGCTGGGGTTACAGGCGTGTAACCCCATGGATGTTTCGGGGTGAGCACTGTGAGCATGGAGTGCCAGCACCAGCACAGCATGCCATGTAGGGAACTGAACTCCGTTCTTTGTGTTTGCCAAGCAGGTGATTAGACTGCCGAGCGATCTCCCTAGCCCTAAATGCCATAATCTCATAATCAGTGTAAAAAGTTTTATGTTTTTACTTAGGAAGGCACTAGGGTATGGCTTGGTAGTAATTGTAGACAAGAAATTAACATATAAGGAGCAAGCAAAACGGCAACTGCGCAAAAATGATGTAACCAATATACATACACTTCTACGAAGAACCCCTCTTTCATTTCTCGTTCCGGCTCTCGTCATTGTTCTATTCATGGCGCTGTCTCAAGCGTCATCGCCTACGTCATGCTTCCTTTCATCTTTTTCTTTACCGAGTCATAGAAAGTTACGAGTGATGCTTCCCCAGTCACAGTCCTTCCCTATTGCGGTTCAAGCTCATAATTTATTGTGTCTTGTCAGAACTATCCCACTGTATTTCTTCTTGCTGCCTCAGGTCCTACCTCTTCTTTATTTTTCATCCTTACTACAAATTGATGTCAGTGCGAACACCCTAGTGCAGAGCTACAATGGCATCGGTCCTTTTCTAGAAAAACCCTTAGGTCATAACCCATCGAATCAGTCAGAGCTCTTGACTGAAAGCTCAGAAACCAATCGTACTTCTCCATCAATGAAAATTGAATGTAACGACAGACTTAATGGGAAGCTGGACAATGAGATTGGAAACACGCACGGGGGAAGGTCAGCTGGGGGGGGCTTTCCTGGACCTACAACAACTGTGTCTCAGTAGGGCCATTCTGGCCAGGATATTGCTATTGCTGCTGCAGGGCACTGTTACTGCCAGACGAGACAGGGATATTGGCTTTGGGTCCTGTAGCTGGAGAACTGCAGTGTGTCACAGCGTCATTGCACGTAATAGGGGCCCCAGGCCAGGAGAGAAGCCACCGGCAGGACAGTCACCCCAAGGCAGACAAATGCTATCACAAACACTAGTTAATCACGCAGATTTCCTAAAACTGCACTCACATCCTTTCCCGAGTTGACTTGAAATTATATTTCTAAAATAATGGTCTTCTGAGGCGTCTCCTGACATGTCACCTATGCATTCTCATCCTAGATAACTATCTATTCTCCCCAGCCAGTGTGCATTGTTCACACCTATAAATTAGCATGCATGCTGTTTTCTCAGCCCAGGCTTGGTACAGAGCCTGCCTAGCATGTGCAAAGCCCTGGTATCAATATCCAGGACTGCGGAAACAATTTCTCAGTCTGAACACTATGGACTTAACGTGCTGGGTTGGGTTTTGCTGCAGTGAGCTGTCTTTTGTGTCATAAGATATGTGTCAGTATTACAGCACCCCTAAGTTCTCCTTAATAAATGCCAGGAGCAATTCTCCAAGGACCTCTGGGACGTGCCTTCAAAAGTACCGTGGGGCTGTGGACCTGGCCTGCTCCTCTTTTGCTTTCCTGCTTGTACGAGGCGAGGTGTTTCTTCCACCGTACCTGCATCCTGAAGGCCCAGCTCGAAAGCAGTGCAGTGCAGCAGCCAGGTTCTGAGACCAAGGGGTAAAATACACCTTTACCCCTCATGAGTTTTGTATCTCAGTGACAGAAGACTGTGGACTCTCTCATGCAACTGTTTGCCTCCTTTGACCAGGTGTGCTCTAGTTACAAGCAGTGAGGTTTTCCTCAGCCCTCACAAAACACTGTATGTTTGGTATTCAATTGTCAGATGTGGTTTTGCTTCTTAACAGAAAATACCTGTGTGTGTGTGTGTGTGTGTGTGTGTGTGCGCGCACACACGTGTGTGTGCATGCATGCATGTGTGTGTGAGCATGTGTGTGTGTGTGTGTACATAAGTATGTCTTTCCTGGCCATGTCCTTCAGCTTCTAAGCACGAGTGCACTCGTATCCTTTGCCTCTCACAGTGAGTGACACACATGCTCAGATCTGAATGCTTTAGCTCTGTGGATTAAAGCACCTGCCTGAGCAGATACAGGGATCTGGATTTGAGCTCCTGTGTGCGGTGCCCGACGTGTGCTGAGAATGAGATGGGACTGAGCACAGCGACACATGCCTGTAGCCCCAGTGCTTGGGAGCCTGAAAACAGGAGGACCAGTATGAGTCTGCTCTGAGTCGTGAGACCTTGTAGACCCTGCCCTAAGTACATAGAAAAAAATTTCGAACTTGAGACAAAGCAGTACAAAAAATAAATGAGGTTCGTGCATGGTACTAATTACTTGACAAGTGTCTTCTGGTTGAAAAGTGAGGAATTAGGCACAAGAGTAGGTGTTTGAACATTTAATATGCTAAATAATTACTATTTGACTTAGTGAGAAGAGTACAAGATTGTCAGCATGCAGAGAAGAAGCACTTCGGATTGCAGGGAGACGGGCAGACTTCTGACGCTGCTCGCCTTACAGAGACTGTGTGCATCCTGGCACAAGATGAGTGAGGCCTGGCCGGTATCGGGCAACAACTGCAGCCCCTCGCTGGCTCTTTCCTTCCAGTCCATGAAAATTATCCAGGGTGCAAGCTTTTCCATAAAAGCATTTAGGGAATAGTTTGCTTTTCCTGGGCTTAAATTCTTGTTCAGTATCATATTGAAAATTCCAGATTTCCCAGTTAGAAGCTACTGCAGGTTGGAACATCGGGGAAAAGCGAGATTCATGCTAGTGTTACCTAGAAAGCACCGGCCACCTCATTGTTTATCAAGCTTCCAAGCATGCATACCATGCTGCCCAGAAGTTTCCAGAAAGTGCTCCTGTGGTGTGAGAGCTGGAAGCCACCCCCCTGTTCCCACTGCGTGGAAGGGGCCAGCAGAGAAGCTGACTCCCCAGAAGGGATTGCTCCCCCACCCTCCACGTGATGTCACTGTTGCTTTCTTTGGATAAAGAGTGCAAGTAGAGGGGTTAATGGTGCAAGACAGGAGCCTTGTTGAAGGGTTGCAAATATCGTGAAGGAACCAACGTGAAACTAGAACGGTAATGACATCTATTGCAGACTTTTTTTTTTTTCTCATTTTAAATATGCTGATCAGAAATTCAGGGGTCATGAGAATTCTTTTTATCTGATTATATGTTAAAGCATGTGTACTGTACCTAGAATATGATAGGTAGCAATTAAATGTTTCTCTCTTGTTCCTCATTTTCATGTTTAAATTATCGACTGCACTCTAAGGCTATCTACAAATTCATTTCTATAAATGTCCTCTTGTTAGATTCATCATAGCACAGATCCCTACATATCTTTCCTGAACATTCTGACAGTCGATCTGCTTCTCATATCATGAAAAAGAAAAAGAATGAGTGAACAACATTTAAAATACTTGTAATCCCAGCACTCGGGAGGCTGAGGCAGGAGGATTGGTGCGAGTTCGAGACCAGCCTGGGCTACAAAAGTGAGCTCAGGACCAGCCTGAACTGCATAGCGAGACCCTGTCTCAAAAAGACAAAAAAAAAAAAATACTAAGATATTATATACGTGAAATATTTGAGATTGTGTCCTAACCTTACCTTTTAGGAACAATTCAGAAAAAAAAAAATGTATCAAGTGTTGGCAGGTGTTTCATTCTGGTTTTTTGCTTAAGCCACAACTTAGATTCAAACTGGAGTTTTTAGTCTATGAATGAGTATCAGAAGATGCCACACATGACGAGAACATGTTCCGTGTTTCCTGCTCTTAGTCCTCCATCTCTGGCTACACAAAGAGTGTGTATGGAAGATCTGCTATCATAGGAGGCAACAACATTGAAGAATTCTTTCTTATTTCTTTTTAAACATTCTTAAGTACTTTAATATATAAAGATATACAATGTTCTCAACCTTATTTATAGCTCTGTAGTCTGCCATGTGTAGGATTTATTTTATGGAGAACCATTTTCCATTTTTAAAATGATGCAGCTCCATGAGGCCCCAGGAGAACCCAATAATTCAAGACCCTGGCCTACTAACCGGCCCAAGACAAAGGAATGTCACAAAGTGACAAGCTGGGGCATTCAGGCAAGCATCCGTCAGATATCAGGAGAACACTCATGCCAATAAACAAAGTGCCCCTGGTCCAGCGAAATTACCCGCCAGCCTTGGCAGGCAGCCGAAGCGATGGCTGGGAGTCATCTCCGAAGGGTACCGCGAAAAGGTGCCCGGCAATGCTCGGTCATGGCTTCCTCTACCTGCCTTCAGAGTCACTCGTGACTGACCCTGGCTTAGCGGTAAGCACTTGGTAGCTACCAAGAGGGGCTTTGCTCTCTGGCGGAAATGCATTTAAGCGGCGGGAGTCAGAGTGGAGCACAGCGTGAACTTTCAGTTTTGGCAGTTCTCTGATTCTAATGTCAGCGATGCCGTCTGACATGTTTCATGATTTTATAAGCTTGCGTGATGGTTGCTTCATGTGTGTGGAATTCTATCTCCTCCCCTCCCAAAAAATGCATGTAAATTATTCTCCAGGCCTTCCTTAACTTCATTATTTTTTAAAGTAGGCCGGGAGATCTGTACCTCATTTTTCTGGTAAGCATTCTCTACTGTTTACATAAATTTCTGATTAATTACATGCTCCTTTTGCGTCCTAGAACTTACTACCAGGGCATGCACCTGGAAACAAGAATGGAACGAGCCAGGTAGGATTCATGGTACAAGCTGTCCTCTAGAATGCTGACACAGGAAGGATGTGAATTCAAGTCCAGACTGAGCAGCTGAGTGAGAACTTACCTTGGAAAAAGACGAAAGGGAAGGAGGAGGAACCTGGGGTGTAGTCCAGGCCAAAGATTATTGCAAAATAGCAAACCAGAACAGAAAGAAAGAATGAGTTTGAGCTTCAGTACCATGCTCTGCAAGCCCTGCAAGAGTGAGAGACTGAGAGAGATCGAGAGAGAGAGAGAGAGAGACAGAGAGACAGAGAGACAGAGACAGAGACAGAGAGGGAGAGAGGGAGACAGAGAGGGAGAGACAGACAGAGAGGGACAGAGAGGCAGAGACAGAGAGAGAAAGAGGAGTCAGACCTGGAGGAGGAGCACAGCTCACACATAGCCTAGTAGGGAATAGCATGGGGCTATCTGATGCTCCAAGATCATTTGAAGTTACACAAATAGTGACTAAAATATCCAGCCATTTCTAATAATAGCTCTAGAGAAAACTGGAAGCAGGGGCAAAAAAAGTCATTTGTGCCATCCCAATATATAAAGAGATGAGCAACATGATTTATAGTTAAAATTGTGTTTCTGGAGCACAGCTTGGCTGTAAGACCAGATTATTACCTCAAACATCTAAAAGTACAGGCTCAAGTAGATAAACTCAGCGGAAGACTACTCCTTGTAAGCCAGCAAGGAGGGGAACACACCATCAACATAGAGCTGGCTCTGAAGAGCGCAACTGCCAATTCTAAATTGTTTGAAAAAGCTGCAGTCTTCTCTCCTTATATTAATTTAAGAGATTGCAGAAAAAAAAATCAGATGTGTCCTCATTTTTATATTATTCTTAACATAGGTCAGTGAAGACTGCAGGCCCTACATAGAGCTAAAGGGTTCTAATAATTATCTGGCTCTTAGGACTTTGACACCTTTGGTAACTTTAAAATATCACTTTATGGCAATTACTGATGACAATTCGTAACTTTCTGAAATCCTCCCTAAGCGTCTAAACAGCCTGTATGACCTTTCGGTCTGCACTATTATCTAATCCTAGGTTTGGGATAGAAGACGATTTGCCTCTCGCTAGCGATTTCCTCCTCGCAGTGCCCCTACCCCTTCACTCCACTGGAGGCGCTGGAAACCAGGCCTCTGTCTCCTCTGCCAAACCTGTCCATGCAGGGAAGTCAGGTGTCCTTGTCGTACGGCCAAATGAGAAGCGAAGATTACCACCACGGAGAGCTGGGAGAGTGGTCTAGGGCAAGGGAGACTGTGGGGTTACCAGGGAATCCGGAGGAGGAAGTCCTTGTAGGCCACAGTATCCCAGCCACATTTACAAGGTGCCTGTTCCCCGGACTTGTAAAACAGCCTGCTTTACTTTTGTTATACTTTCATGCAGAACCTTTAAGGAGAAGAGCTGTGACAGTGAGAACAACTTTGAACTCACCTATTACGTCCAAGTCATGCAGAGGAGTCTGGAGGGCTCATTCTACTAACAAAAATAATTTCTCCTCAGGATTATGAGATGAGAGTTGTAATATTTACTAATAACTATGTCAAGTCAACTCTGAGCAGGGCTGGAGAAAATTTGGAAATACATTTCTAGCTTCTAGTTTATGAGACTGGAATTACCTTTGGAAGAAAAAAAATTAGATCTCATTATCAAATCTAGATAAGGGGGTTCCAATGTCTACTATTGAATATGGCTGGAAAGTTACAATATAATTCACATGAGCATGCATTGGCAAGTCTCAGGTACAGCAGATGAGTTCAATGTCATGAAGATGCTCTGTCAGTGCCTGGAAACACTGAGTGGAAGTGCTTTAGATTATAGTTAGTTGCTTCTTTTTGTAGAAGACTGGAATTAAAACCATTTCTTCCTCTCAGAAACACTACTGCCTTTTATTTATTGGGTCAGATGTTTGTTTATTTCATGCTGTAATACACACTTTGTTCCATAGCGACTTTTTGCAGTGCACATAACAAATGGATCATTTTTATATCTGGGTTCTGAAATTACTTCCACACCATGCAAAGAACCCTTAAAAGTGACGGATGGTTACACCACGCAGATTTCCTTGATAGTCGTTCTAATGATCTCAGCACCAACTTGACACATGGTTACACTGCTTGAGATTAATATTGGTTATATTCAGTGTCCAACAGCACAGGTGCATTCTAGTGTGGGGCTCTTCCAACTGTCAGCCAAGCAGTGCTCTACTATAAACAGGAATAAAAATTAGGCCTAGTATGTGTAGCCCTGAAAAATTCAATGCAGTATGATTACATAAAATATAGTAGTGACAAAATTTCACGTAAATAATGAGGACAAGAAAATTTTTCCAGTTTACAACTTGCAAAGAGATTGGATATTTTAATTACTCCTCAAAATTAAAAGTAGGAGAATTTTTAAATAACAGGGCTACAAGAAATTTTGATACAGGCTCTAGCTAGGTCACTAAGTCACCCCAAGGGGGAGCAAATTGTGGCCTTCCTGCCTCAGGGTCCCTGAGTATGGCTGTTTCAGCTGTGTTTTGCATGACTGTCTATGTTGGGTATTTCTGCGTGCTGTTCACGTGTTCCTGATTTCACTACAGCTCAGGGGCGCTGCAAGCGCAGCATTCCAGGGGTGGTATGTGTTGATTCCACACACAACACGCAGCCATCTCTTTTGCCCATGAGTGGTGTATTCCAAGGCCTGCAGCAATGCCTGAAAGTTCCTTAGTACTGAGCCCTCCCAATGGTACGTTTCCTGTACAGTGCAGGACACTCAAGATAAAGTTGGATTTATAAATTACATATAGTAAAAATTAACAAAGTTATTTGATTACTCAATAGTCACATAGTAAGCTGTAAAATCAGCCATAAATCAATATTGTTATGCTAAAGTGGTCTTTTTATTTTTAGAATTTCTTATTTAATATTTTTGAACGTTGCTATGAGTAACTGAAACCATCAAATGCAAAACTGAGGGCAAAAGGAAGCTACTGAGGGGGGCATAAAGCTTGTAATAATCATAGTGGGCAAAGTGGAGCCTTTCTAGGAAAGGGAAACATGTCTTTCAAAATATTTTCTCTATGTGGTAATACCCATATGCTTCAAAATTATTAAATGTATTATTTAAAGTGATGTTCCACTAAGTTAAAATAATACAGAAAATAAGTAATTAAATTTTTGACTTTGTAGCTGAATCAAAATTTCTTCTAGAGTAAGATTTGTATATAATCTCACTATACATATGCACATAGCACTCCAACTCATCCTGAATATTAATGACAAAATTGTATAGTTTAGTTCTATTTTAAACATTTTACTATAGCGATTTACACTATTTGAATGCCTGCTGAGTACGTAACAGGGTGTTGCTGTGTTTTAGAGGGCGTGTTCCAATACACCATCTTCTTTATTATACTTATTTTTTTCATAATACCACATTGATAAGCAATTTTATTTAAAGTACAGTTTCTCTAGTTCTGGAGAAACTGGCATAAAATAATGCTTAATTTTTAAATCGTACATGTAAATAAAATATAGATGTTTAAAATAAACAGCTCTGAGGTTATTAATTTGTACTCTTATGAATATTCATTATGAGCTAAATATAGTTTTATACAGAATGGGATTTTCTTGAAAGTTAAATGCATATATATGAAAAAATGTATGCTGTACAATGTCTCCTTCTTCTATTCTGGCTATGGAAAATGCAGTGCTTTACACACTATATATTTTAAAGTTCAATTTCGAATTTTAGAACTACTCTTAAAAACATCTTTCCTTCATATGTTCTGAAGGTATAGGTCACATAAACCATGTTTCCTTCACAAAAAGAATACCTAGAAATCTACTTCAATAATTATTAACTCACATACAAAAATTAATGAAGTTGGCAATTTTTAAATTTTATTACCATTTGAAACAATCCTGAATGATTAAAAATATTTTAACTTCTTAGTTTATACTTAAACAAATCCTGAGGCAAAACAAATCCATTTTTTGTAAACAAAAATTTAAACAAATAGTAAAATAATGAAAAAGAAATTGAGATACTAGGAATAAGTGATTAACATTAGTACTATTTTCAAAATTTACTTTATTATCTTTTAATATTTATTTAAAATATTAACTGCCAAGTAGTTGATCAGACTAACGCTCCTGCAGGCAGGCACATGGTGGCAGGTAATCCCACTCTTGGGAGAATGTAGACGGGTGGATCACTAGGAGCCTGAGTTAATAGTGAGATCTTGAACCCTGCAAACCCTTTCCTAAAATAGAAAATAAAAATTTATTTATTTATTTATTTATTTATTTATTTGGTACAAGGTCTCACCTAGGCAGCTTGGACTTACAGTGATCCTCCTGCCTCAGCCTCCCCAGTGGTGGGACTATAGGCGTGTACCACCGCACCCGGGTTCTGTGGCTGACACAGTGCAGCTAGTGTTCTGGGGCCTACACAGTATGCACTACTGGGGATTCAACTTGCGACCTTGCGCTTGCCAGGCAGGCCCTCAGGACTACCGAGCTAGCTCCCTAGCTCCTATTTTACAATTTTTACTGTTGTAGTATGACCCTTATAGATATGTCCTAAATTTATGTCATAAATGTTATATTATCCTTCCTTTATGCTACCAATCTGAACCTCAGCAAAAGTAATATACCAAAGATTTGTGATCTAAATGAATATAGTGACATTAGAGTTTAAAGAATAGCTTAATTTCCATTATGATAGCATAATAATAAATCACGCAAGGCAGAGTGTCTTTACTGACTTTCTACTAACCTATAAATTTTTCCAAGTTGTCAGAAAAAGTAATCTAGTTAAAAAAATGTTCATAATATCTTTGGTTTAAATTTCCCAAACCAAAAGCTGATTATATATATATATATATATATATATGATGCATTTAGTACAAAGTCTATAGCGTCTCACTACACAGATGAGACTTGCAATGATCCTTCCTGTTTTTCAGCCTCCCTTGAGCTTGGATTACAGGCCTGTGCCACTATGCACAGTCTCCTCTGCCTTCTCAGGGAACCCTGGCAGCGGGGCTGGCACTTGCACGCTGGGAATGAAACCCCCTGAGCCTGTCTGTGCCTAAGCACCGCTTTAGTCCCCGGAGCTAACTGGCCAACCCTAAAATTTCTTTTAAATAGAGTATAAAAACGATAGATAAGACATTAGAAGCGTCTTATGTTTAAAAAAGCAACAACAATAAAAAAAAAAAATAACAAGATGAAAGGTGTTAAGCTGTCTTGACGTACTTGCTCTGACTGCAGACACCAGGATGCACACTTGGCGAAAGTAAGCGTGTGAGCATTAATTGCCACTTGCAAAAAACTGGCGGAAATTAGCAGCGCAGCCATCTCAGCTGCCCTGTGTATACACAAGCGCATGCGTGCTCTCCTTTCCTTCCTGCTTTCTTTGTCTCACCTGTTTATTCCTCATGTTCAATTTCTTTCCCTGCAATTCTTGAAAGTTTAAAACCTTGCTCATTATTTTCTCATCCATGCCGCAAGAAAATGCTGAAAGATTTGTTGCTTAAAGGAAATCAATTTCTGACGTTCAAAATGGTCCCTCAAAGATCACAGGTGGATGTATCTGGAAATTTTTCCATCTCTAATTAAGTGAATTAAATGGTGAGACTGAAGGATTTTGAGTTGATGACACGTATATGAGAGCTGGCATTTAACATGATGCTGTAACGGACTGAAAATGCCCAACGCGATGTAAGCGGTTGACTGCATTTTAGATGTGAAAAGGATGCGTGTATTCCGAAGTCAGGACTTGTGTCTGGCCAGGATGAGGAAAACCACAGCTTGTGTGGACTTGTGCTCCTTTCAAAAGCCCCTGTCCTTAGGGACGCCTTCAGAGCCTTTGGCCATCACGCCCTGGACTCTGTGCAGAGCTCGGCTGCTTCCTGACAGTGGCTCTGCAGCCCTGCAAGCTTCTCCCACCTAGGTACGCAGGGAATTCCTCCCGTCATCAAGTCCAAGTTTCCTCTTCCTTACGTGTTACGGCTTTGATGCAGGCCCTCTCTCTCTCTCTCTTCTACAAGTCACAAGAGTACAGGGTGCAATGCTCACCCTTTAGCTGGAAACTTCTTTCAGTGTGTGCTCAAGGTTATCATGCTCAGCTTTCCTCACCACGAGAAAACACAGGCGTGCCAAGTTGTTGCCAGTTGCCATGGATACCCCGATTCCAGTTTCTGGTGGTGCATCATGCAGGAGATTCCATGACTGTCTTTTAACAAATCTCTAGCAGCAGTTTGACTATGGTAAATCTGTATTAGCAGTCATACAAAGTATAACGCAAAACAATGTATGGTATAACATTTGATAATGAAAATAAATGCCTGTGGCTTATGTAATGAAAATACGTGTCTATGTCTTATCATTTACTTTTTAGGTTTTAATCATTAATTGCACTCCTGGATATTAACTGTATCTAGCCATACTGTATACATATGATGTGTAATAAAATCTACTGTAAAATAATATGACACATCGCCCTCACACATTTATATTTACTGAATCTGTTTATCATAATAAGTCCATCTAGCTTTGTCCATGTGCAATCTATGATACTCATAAAATGGCAAAATCATCTGCTGGCACATTTCTTAGAATAGCTATGATTAATTAGTACCTGACTTTTAGCAACTGTGGAGCCATTACTTACCCTAACATGGCTTAATATCAGCCACCACTGATTAGAATTATAATTTAATTATCTGCACATTTGAAATTATACATTTATTAATGTCTTTTCTGTACAATAGTATAATAGTGTGCAGGAAAGGTTATTTAGGATTTAAAAGTTTTGCGATTGGGCCGGCGAGATGGTTCAGCAGTCTAATGAGCCTGCTTATGCAAGCTAAGGCAACCGCAGGGACCTCAGTTCAATCCCTGGCACCACATGCTGTGCCAGCCCCACCCCCAGAGCAGGCTGAGCTGGCCATACTAATAAAAAAGCATTTAAAAGAATAAAGAAATCAAATTAAAAATAAAAGTTTTACTGTTAAGGTTACAGGGGAAATGATGCTTTTATAGTCAATATGTAACATACTCATATTAAAGATGATTTCTAATTTTCTATTTTGTAAGACGTACCTTTCAGAATAGATCCTACCTTATTAGATATGGGTAAGAAAAGATTTGTGAGAGGAAAAAAAACCTTTTGATTGAGTTGAGTTGCTTTCTTGGTTGCTAATTGTTTATGCTAACTATAAAGAGAAAATCATTTTGTCTCAAGTTTCGGTTCTCATAATTTTAGGAGGCAGGCTATGCATGTATGGTTTCACTGAGAGAAAAATACGTAGTACATATTTACAAAGAAGACATTAGGGGAGTTTTTGATGTTATAGAAAACCGATTGCAAATTTCCACAAGTAGATAAAATGTGTGATTGGCACTATCCTAGAAACAAACTAGCCTTTTTTTTCTTCTTCTTCTTGGTACACTGCTCAGTCGGAAAGTTCTAACGCTGGTTCCACAACCTACCAAAGCATTTCATTTTAGTAGCTTTATAGAAGTGTTGTATTGAAGCCGTGTCTTCCCCCACCGGAGCATTACCATCTCCTGAATTCTCCTCTGCCAAATGGGTAATTTGTTGATGACTGACGTGATCTGCACAGCTTCTATGACAACATCCACGATGTCACTCTGCACCCTTCCAGGGTAGCCATGTGACAACCAATTTCTGTCCTGTCCACGTCTGCTTCTACTGATGGAATTAAAATCTATGAAACTGCAGCTCACCACTCCTCACAGAAATGCCCCTTAACTTTCCTCTGCGTGGAATTTCTCAGCTCCAGTTCAGGTGGTCTGTAGTGACCCAAATATTTTTTCCTAAAACACGTACCAAACCTTTCACGTTCCATGTTTTATTAATGTTTCATGCCTATGTTTTGTAATAGCAACAACTATCCTGAAGACAACAATGTGCAGTATGATGCTGTTAATTTCCTAAACAGAACAAAACAAAACCCTTTATGTTTCTCATGAAAACTCAGCGCCGTAGTGTGAGGTTTAAGCTCAAAATCCTTAATGCAGTGTACAGGGGCTGTTCAAACCTAAGTTAGGTGTTTAGATTTTTGAAAAACGATAGTAGGTCTTAACAACCTTCACTATCTAACGCGGTACTCAACCCCTCCGGTGAAGGTGGAAGCTGCTTTTGTCTCCTGTCCTTAGTCCCTAGGTGGATGGCTGGAAAGCCGAGACAGCACAGTGGTTGGCTTTGGTGGAGGACCGCTGCCCCCATCAGGGGGGCCCTGGAGGAGCCAGGGAGGGAGCCATGCTCCTTCACATCCTGCCCCTGAGCACCAGCCCCTGCCTCCCAGGCCCTGCCTCCTAGCAGCACATTTACTTGTAGGGCCCTGATGGTGGGACCACCTTTCAAGAGGCTTGCTTCTGATCATGGGTGAGCCCTGGGGGTCATTCTTGGTCTAACCTGCGGCACCTAAGAGATATAGAACCATTAATGCCCTCAAAATGAGACCCTACCCTGGGCACGTTCTTCCCATTGTTCTTGTCAAGCAATTTTGGAAGTCCCCTTTCAGGAGTGTGTTTACTAGTTTTGATAAGAAAAAAAAAAAAATGGCGAATACTGTAGTTGAGTGCCGTGCATTGGAAAAGCAGCCTTTTAAAGGAATTACAGTGTATTCTCATCTGTCTTATTCACTGGGTCAGGCACCAGGGACTTGGGGCTGTTCCTCAAAGTCAAAATGACCATGAAAAGTAAATGTTTTGAATCAAATCAAAACATTCAGTCAGCCATGACTGTGGAACTAAGGATGACACTCCCCAAAGAGGTTTTTACAGAGCTGGTTCAGGCAGTGGCAAGAAGGATGGAAAGGTGTGTTGGAAGAGACAAAGAGAGAAAAAGGAGATCCAGGGAGGCAGAGACAGAGACAGAGACAGAGACAGAGACCCAGAGACAGAGACAGAAAAAGACACAAAGAGGAAGACAGAGAGAGAGAAAGACAGAGAGGGAGGAAGACAGAGACACAGGAAGAGAGAGAGAAAGGGAGAGAGAGTGTTTCAAGGGGGACTAATAGCAATGTGTCTTTTAATTTAATAATATTCTGAAAAATTAAAGATCTTTGGATCACACTTCCTTCACAGATTTCAGGATCTGACTTGCCTGTACGGATGAGTCACCTCCTCTTCAGCTTCTCTACCTCAGGTCTTCAGGAAGAATTAAATGATCTTTTCTGAGCTTCTCGTCTTGATGTTTACCACAGTTGGCCTGTTTATGGTTCTCCAAGGATCAAGAGCTTTGAAATACTGCATCATTTCTGGTGATACATTTACCAGCCATGGATCAGCAGATTCACATTAAGGTAATGTCCCTACAGAGGTCATGCATTCCTCTAGCTAGATTTTAAGTGGCCAAAGTTGAGATATAAATATAGACATATTTATGTCTGTCTTATATTTTCTACAGTATCATAGTTTATGCAATATAAAAATGTATTTTGTATGTATGTAACACTTAGCATAATATTTAGCATTGTCCTGTCTTCCCCCACTAGGTAGTACTTCATTATGAAAAATGGTGTTTTATATATATATATAAAATTTCTAGCAGGGCATGGTGGAGCACGCATGTAATCCCAGCACTCGGGAGGCTGAGGCAGGAGGATTAATGTGAGTTCGAGACCAGCCTGGCCTACAAAAGTGAGCTTAAGGCCAGCCTGAACTGCATAGTGAGACCCTGACTCAAAAAGCAAAAAAAAAAAAAAAAATTCTGTTAAGTTTTCATTTACTACTTGCTGGTTCAGTTACCTAGCCTGGAATCTGGAATCTTTCCTTCTGCACTGTGGTGTGACTATAGAGC
The DNA here is from genome assembly GCA_004027025.1 of Myocastor coypus. Classification (NCBI taxonomy): domain Eukaryota; kingdom Metazoa; phylum Chordata; class Mammalia; order Rodentia; family Myocastoridae; genus Myocastor; species Myocastor coypus. The sequence continues at coordinate 105,709 of PVJA010000912.1, read as the reverse complement.
TTGGCTTTGAATATCTACTAACACAAAAGTTGTTAACTGCATCAAAATCCACAAGGAGAGCCAAAGAGTCGGTCCACCCATGAAAACATCTCGATGTAGCAGACACATATTAGTGGCTATCTGTTCCTGGATTATAGACTTCAGATTTTTTATAAATAGAACTATGAGAGACAAGATTGTGCCTTAAGGAGGTAGATCTCAGATATGGGGTAGAAGAATTTAAAAACATTGGAATTAGTATATTTCTAGCAAATTTTGGGTATACATATATGTGTTTGTTCCTAGTACTTGTTGGACTAATTTAACTTGAAATAAAAATAAAGCGATTTATAAATGTACTCTTGGATTGGTCTCACTGATTCATTATAAGGAGCTGAAAGACATTTGGAATGGCTGGTACGTATGAAAGAGGCTGTGAATGCATAAGGTAATAAGTGCATTAGGTCTTGGGGGACATTAACTTACGGTTGTTATGGTTGATATCTAGTTGTCCCTCCAAAGCCTCATGGAGTCATGGGTGGGGACTTCTAGGATTTGAGGCTCGAATGATGATCCACTGGGCTCATGTGTTTTACTACTGTTGGGATTATGGTCTGAGCAGTGCTGAGACTATGGGTGTGGCCTGAGGCTGATAGGCTGAGGCAGAGAGCCTGAATGGAATATAAAGAGAGACAGAGAGACAGGCTAGTGCTGTTGCTCTCTGCTCCCCTGGTTGTTCCATTGCTTCTGTGGTCATGGTTGCTATTTCCTCTGTCATGGACTGGATGCTCTCTGCTCTGTTCCACTCAGCCTTGGGCCAGCCGAGTATGGGCTGACACCTCCAGTAACTGTGAGCTGATAAACCTTTCCTTCCTTCATTTTGAGTGTCGGGTATTTGTCCCAGCCACGAGAGAAGAGTAACTAAGACAATGGTCAATTTCTAACACCCAGCTGAAATCAATCAACGTAGCGTAAGGAGTGGAAGGCCAACCTGAGGACTGTTGCCAACTGCACAAAAGAGCCGGAGGAGAGGTGGTGTGCTAAAGCTTCCCTGGAGAGCCTTGTCCCTGTGGCCTTCCTGACGTGAACCCACTTGTCTCATGGCTGGAGCGACTCACCCTCACTGTAACCGACAACAGAATGTCTGCGGTTCTTTTCTGCAGAGCTCTGGTCCTTCCCTTGCACGTCACTTCCCAGTTCCAGAGCAGACCCCTCAGTCTGACGGCGCAGAGCCTTCATCCTTCTGGCATAAACTTTCTGTCTTCAACCACGGACCTTTGGGTCTCCCGGTGCAGATCCTTGACCTAGACTTGTGCGGGATGTTGTCGCGGGCTCTCGGCTTCCCGCTGGACTCAGGGAGGACACTGCCGTGGTCTCCAGGTCTTCACTGGGTTTGTGCACTACATCGCCATGGGACTTGGGCCCTCAGCTGCGTTGTTGGGTTCTCTAGTTCATGGACGCTTCTCACATTCTCTGTATCTGAACTTTGGGGTGGGTATGATAAAACAATCATATAAGTTATGTGTCCTGCATTAAATTGATTCCCTTGCGAATCCTGATTCCAAGAATTTGTGGGGAAATGCACAAGATATGAAAAAGGAAGAAAACTCAGGGGATATCTTAGACGTGGTTTCTTTTATTTATTTATTTTTTATACTGTGACAGTAAAGCGGTAAAGAACACAATAAGAATTTAAGGGCAAAAGGGCCAGCCAAATAGCGCATCAGGTTAAAGCACCTGCAAGAACGTGCAGGAGTTCAGGGTTCAATCCCTGAGCCTGCTGTGCAAGTCCCAAAGCTGACTGAGACTGGGCGTGGTGGTGGGCATCTGGTATCCCAGCTGTTGAGAGGATGTAGCCAGGCAGATAACTGTGAATCCAATCTAGTAGTGAGACCCTGAACACCTTATAGACCTTTCCCTAAAATACAAAGAAGAAAAAAAGAATTGAATGGTTAGGTGGTGCATATGGCCTTCCTGGGACCAGAACTTTAGGAAATAATGTGCCTAAAGTAAACAAAATATGTGGCCTAGGGTTGGCCAGATAGCTCAGCAGACTAAAGTGCCTGCTTAGGAAGGCACAGGGACTGGGGTTTGATCCCTGGCATGCTATGTGAGCCCCATCCCTGGGGTGCACAGGGACAGTGACTGAGACTGGGCATGGTGGCCCATACCTGTAATCCCAGCACTTAGAAGGCTGAAAACAAGAGGACCACTAGGACGCAGATCTGCGTAGTGAGACCCTGTAGGACCCTATAGTAAATGCATAAAAAACATGGCATAAACAGTGACTACAATCTTTCTACTTATATCCTTAGCATACTTGATACAAGTGCGGCAATGTGGGTTAGAAGGCCTTTGATCACGCACCCTTGGACTGGTTCCCAGGGCAATGCATATTCGTTGTTTCTCCTCAGAACCTGGCAAGAATCAGCACAAACAATTAATCATGGAATTACCCATCATACACCAGGTGCCCTACTGCAGATGTGATCCTCCCTCTACAAGAAACGGGGGGCTAGCAAATAGCAGAGGCTCGCCCTCCCTGTGCTTTGGACTCATTGGCTTTTGAGAGGACCAGTGACAACAGCCCTTGCTCTGATTTCCCAGGAAATTAGAAATCTCAGAGAGAGGCTAATGCCTGTACATCGGGGAGCCAACAAATGACAATTACAAATTAAGATCAGTTTGTCGCTATTTAAGATAATCCTTCGTTATTGGCTAGGACAGGCTGTAGAGCCAGCAATCCTCCAGATGGTGGGAGTTCTCGGGGACTTGGCATTATTTAAAAGGTCACCATGGGCAAATGATAACAGCACCTCACTCTTATCAGGGACCAAACATCTGTGATGCTCCTCGAGTTTCCGGTCTCCAGCGGAGAGGCTGCTCTTGGGGGCTCCTTGCCAACTCTCCTTCTGGATGGCCTATGTAAACTGTTTATTCCTCTCATTAAAAACTGCCATATGTGTGAAATGGCTCCATGGTGTTTCAAAATTTTGCAAGTTAAATCGGAGTCAAGAGGAATTTGGTTTGAAATTTAGAATTATGACTAGATTCACTTGTAGGACACTTGCAGAGTGTCCTAGATCTAAGTTCTGTGTTCCTGCAGTGTCGCGACATGCCGGCAACATTTTATTTATTCTCGTGCCCTAAGTGCATTACGTGTGATGGTAATTAGGCAAGTAAGATTACAGGGGTTAATATATAAACCTATGGGTTTCATTGCATTTCAGATGCTCTTTCTTTTTCAATATGAGAAGCGAAAATGTACTACATTATGATGAGCTGTAAGTTGGTGGAATGTCCTCAGACATTCACCCATAGGTGAGCCACGGGTATGTAGACCTCTGCTCTGTTCCCTGGCTTACATAGCTCACATTGACTGTAATAATCATTGTTAATTGTATATCGTCTTGTTTTGAAATTCTGCATCCTTTATTTTTGTTTGTTTCTTTAAAATAAATAAAATAGGGCCAGTGAGAGAGCTCAGCAGACTAAGGTCCTGCTTTGGCAAGCTCAGGGACCAAGGCTCGATGCCCAGTCCCACATGCTATGCTGGCCCCACCTACCTGCAGGGCAGGCTAAGCCAAAGAACAAGTCTGGGTGTGGTGGCGCATGCCCACAATCCCGCACAGGGGAGGCTGAACATAGGAGGATCACCACGAATCCGAGCTGTGTAGTAAGAACCTGTACCCAACACACAAAATGAAAAAAAATAGATAACTTAAACGAAACATCAGAATATAAAAAACATTAATTATAAATACAAGCTGTTGTTGTTTACTGGAGCTTTCAAACTCGGTGATTTGTATTCTTTTTTCTTCTTTCTATATGCAACTTTAAAATTGTACAATCCTGTGTTCAATTAGTACAGTCCTACCCTGTGTTCTAATATTTAAAGGATGAATTTTGGGGTTAGTTTGTGCTAACTGATTTCCTAACCGTTTCTAAGGAGATGTGAACACTTGCTTGGGCGCTCATCCTTTTGTTAACCATTACCTCTGATGTGAATAGCTCACTCAGTAGACATGCGGGAATGATTTGTGGTGTGGGCATCTCCCAAGGCAACTTCTACAACATAAAAATTGCAGGATAACTTTAATTGTTCTTGGATCATAATTAAAAATAGCATGATTGAAAAAAATTTTCAGAAGATACAGTGATTGCACAAGATAAAAATAAGTAGATTAACAACTTAATTTAATTCATGTGGATAACAGAAAAAGCTAATGAAGGTACAAATATACATTGAGCTTGGTACATGCTCCCTTCTTTCCACGGGTAGGCTACATTTTATTAGTGGGTTAAGTAAGGTGTATCCGGATCATTCCCTGTACTTCTCTGAGGACTGCTACTGGGGCTATGTTAATAGGAACAAGCCAGCGCTGTCAGTATCGAAGACTGCAGTTTTAGAAATCACCTGGACATACTATGGGAAGTGTCAGTATCTGGAGGAGAGCCCTGCATGATATCTGAAGCCTGCATAGCCTCAGCTGACAGCCCTGAAGTCCGCTCTGAGAATACGTGCCCCGCAAGGAGATGGGCTCATTCATGAGACCTTCGGAAAAGCACTGTGACCTTTCTCTTCTCCATCGTACTCCGAGGGCATAAACAGGACGCAGAGTTCTCAAACTAAGAAGGCCAGACATTTATTTATCTTAAGTGGCTGCTTTTCTGTGTAGGGGAACAAAGGACTTTCAAATCACAACCAAGTAAACTATGAGGTAGAAAGACCCAGTGGAATCAGAAGATTCAGTTTAATTCATATAGAAGAATTAGATTAATTAGGGTAAACCATTGCATTTTCTGAGAAAATAAGTCTTTTTATTCATAATGGAACCAACTACTCTCTAAAATGGTAAAGTTTCGCTGGGTGTGGTGGCTCACGCCTGTAATCCCAGAACCCGGGAGCCTGAGACAGGAGGATTGGTATGAGTTCAAGATCAGCCTGGGCTACAAAAGTGAGCTCAAGGCCAGCCTGAGCTGCATAGTGAGACCTTGTCTCAAAAAGACACACACACAAACTAAATAACTAAATAAAATAAAATAAAATAAAATAAAATAAAATGATAAAGTTTCAAGATAAAAATGATATTTGGGCCTGGTGATGTTTATATAGCTATTTTTATTCTAATCCTAGACCACAAATGGTTAAGAACAGTGTGCTAAAACCACACAAAAATTTTTCAGGGGAAAGTAGTCATCAGGCTTTTCCTAAAGTGTCTTCAACATAATGATACCCACGGGCTACTACCTGCATCTTTATATGTATATGAATAGTGCGAGAATCTTGGATCATCTTTCTTTTCCATTTTTTTAACACATCTTTCTTGACAGGAGATTCAGCTAGCACTTAACATACTAAATTGTACTGTGCTTATGCTTTAATAAGTCATATTGGATGAATGAAATCCATTTTCTTTATTAATTCCTTATGCATAAAGATTTTTGTATTCTTTTTGAATATGATTCCATTCATGGGAAAACATCTGAAGTCATAATTTTCTACATAACTGAGGTTTCTGTAATTTAACAGCAGTAAGTTTCTGGATGCTGGTCGAAAGAATCATGCCTATAATAAGTCAGTTTTGCTATTGGCACCCACCCCATTAGATTTGCATATCTGATTTTAAAAATTATGGGTGTCTAGATAACTAAATAGCTATATACATAGCTGAACTTCTTCAGAGACTGGGCATGACACTTCTGAAAGGGTGTCTAAGTATATTCTGGCAGAGTTCAGATTCTTTAAGAAAAGCAGAAATATTTTGTGTCTAGTCATAAATTATTCTGTTGTTCACAAAAAAGTGACTTTCCACCCTATGCAGTTGGCAAACAGATGGAGAGAAATATTAAGTGCCTTTGTGTGTATACAGTCGTTTTTGTTTCAAAAAAGAAAAAAGCCATTTTCTCCCAGCCACTTAGTGAAAGAGAGCAAAGTCACAGATGTGGCCAGTGCCATGCTTTGGAATGACATTTTTGAAATAGAAATGGATTAAGCAAGATAATGATACTGATGATAATAATAATGCATATAATGTCCTTGCACTATATGAAAATTATAGCTAGAAGTTAAAATAAAATTTATTTTAGAATCTAAAATGAGTTTGCATATTTAGTTTCTGATATCTTAGTACGTAATAAATAATCAAATTAAAATATGTTAACTGTGGAAATACAGTTTATATATATATATATATATGTGTGTGTGTGTATATATATATATATATATATATATATATATATATATATATCAAAGGGTGCTGTTAATACTTAAAATTAAATAAATACGGGAACAAATTTTAAAATATGGATCCAGGGCATTCTGCAGGCTAAGTATGCTCTCTTCCATTAAGCTATAACTGTACCCCAGAACAGTTTCATTACGGTAGCTTTTCTCAGCACCTCTGAAATATCAACACACATTGTTACTATAGATACATACTGAATATAATTTTATATGTAGTATGTGCATATATACACAAATATATGCTAGTTTTCCAAGGCATAAGCCACTATTTTATCCTTATACTTTACTCCTTTAGGTGTAAAGTTCTATAAAAACCCTTTTCTTGGCCCTGAAATTTCAGTTACAAATGCAGTTGTTAAGGTTGCCTTTGTGTACTGATATTAATTAATAAGTACGATAAATGATTTTTTAAAAAGGTTTATTTATTTGTACACAATGTGAAAATAATATTTACATTTCCAAATTCACAAAGTTTCTAGCACTTTGTATGAGAGAAATTTAAGATCCCCCGTACCTTGCAGTGGACAGGGGTTAGAGTTTTGATTCAACTTCCTCAGTGCATGATTTCAATTAAAAAAAAAAAAAACAATAGCAACAATACTGATGACACAAAGCATTCTGGCCTGGCATTCCTTCAAGACAGCGAAGATCTTCCCTGTGATGGCTGTGCTGATGTGAGGTCTGTTGCTTCCAGGGTTAGCATTCAAGACAGGCAGGGGATATGACGAAAACTAAACTAGAAACCTACTGACCTCTGCCATGGAAAACGACCAGATTGTGTGGTGATAATAATGCATAATTATGATTCAAGGGAGACAGTTGGGCCAAGGAAAGTACTTTTCTGTCTCTCTACAATTCTAGCTGTAGTTATAAGGCCAAAGAAAGATATCAATGTCATATTTTTAGAGGGCCTAAGGGAGGGTTTGTTTCCTACTCAGTAGGACTACTGGCAAATTTCAGTTCTTAGACATTGTGCCTCTGAGGACCCAATTTTCTTGCATTCTATAAAAAAAGAACCATCAGACTTTTGTAGAGGTTGCAGTGCACCTAGATTTCTCTGTCCCTTGCTCCAGTTTCAAAGCCAGTCAAATAGATGAAACCTTCTCACATCAGGCTCTTGTGACTCTTCTGCTGTTTCACGCTTTGAAGAGTTGTGTGCTCAGACTGGAAAAACCCGACTACTCTGAGATGACATTCTTGTTTTTTGTTTTTCAATTTATACATTTAGTACAGACTCTACAGAGTCTCACTATACAGATCAGACTTGTAGAGATCCTCCTGTTTTCACCCTCCCAAGCTCTGGGATTACAGACCCGCACGGCACGCCCAGTCTCAGTCTCATCTCAGAGCACCCCATAAGACACCTTATTGGAGCTTATTAGTAATTTCTTTTTGATCATTAGCTAAGACCAAGTGTAGAGCTCATTAGAGGCACAAAATGCAACTCTGCCACCTCATTGCCACATAACCATAACTATCCATAGTTATGCGGATTGCCAAATGGCTTAACAACAAGGACATGAATCATTTCCTTAAAAATAGAGCTGATTCCAGTGTCTGGTGATAGTGAGTTCTGCACATCAACAGAGCATTCTTCATAAAAAGCATTTATTGATATTTTTAAGTATATTTTAAGTATAATTTTAAAAACTGTACCTCACTAGGGCTGGTGAGATAGCTCAGCAGGCTAAGTGACTGCTTTGGCAAGTGCAGGGACCAGGGCTTGATCCCTGGCCCTGCCGCTGGGGTGTGCTGAGCTGGTGCATGAGTCTAGGAGTGACGGCACATGCCTGTAATCCTGGTGCTGGGGAGGCTGAAAACAGGAGGGTCACCATGAGTCCAAGCTGCAGAGTGAGACCTTGTACCAAATACGTAAAGGAAATAAGTAAGTAAGTAAGTAAATAAATAAATAATTAAGTAAAACTAAAAACCAAAAATATACCTCACTGTGAGTATAGAGTCTCTAATTCTTACACAATTACTATCTCATGTACTTTCTAAACTTCTGTCTCAGCCATAGGACTCTTACTCTCACTTTATAGGTGAAGCCCAGGTTCCAAGAAATTGGGTGACATTATTTCTTAGTACATGGCATAGGGCACGAGGTTCCTCAGTGCTGGATATCAATGTGAATTTTTTTTTTCTATATTTTTCTTTCCTTCCTCCTTCTTGTGAAGATGAAGCGTTTGGCCTTATACATGCACTTAGCTGTATCTATGGCTTTTCTTTCTTCTTAAGTGAACTTGTAAGTTGAATATTTGGTTTGCTGCTTTCTTTAAATTTGAAGAACCTTATCTAATGTGATGATGGGTTAGTTATACACAGCAAGACCCTTAGACACTGTGCATGTTTTAAGCAAAATTTCTCCAGTCCTCACCAACTTGGAGGTACAGCTGAAGTCACAATGCACTCACACAGCTACCAGTTTCAGCTGCTAGGATCTCTCCCTGTTCCCAACAGGTATGCTTAATATTCCCCATACTGACCCTAAACTAGTGCGGACTTCCACCTATAACCACATTCTCCTGATAGGATCTCTCCCTGGCCTTTTGGGCACAAGGGTGAGCTTTGCTTGTGCTGTTCTACTTGTCTACTCGAAGACCTATCAGCGCTGCCTGTTGGCCTCTGATTTCCTCTTCTAATTGTATTATATCGCATGGCAGCCTCTTAGAGGGGAAAATGATCGTGTGCATTTCTTTTGATATTCTTGGAGTAGGATTTCAAGGTTGCTAGGTAAAAGCAGTCTTTGTTCTCACCAACCCAGCTATTTTCTTCCCAGTGCTTATATGTGCGTGGGTCATATCGGATGGCCAGATCACAACTGATTATTCTGTCTGCTACCTTTCTAGTCATGAACCCACCACCCTGTAAATGCACAGGATTTGTAGGCAAAAGGGTAGTTAATGTTGGGTCCGATTTCTACGTTGATAATTTTCTCACATGGCTTCTTGTGGCCTTTCTTCAATTCTCTCTGCTTGCCGACTGCAATGTGAGAATCGTAATACTTAGCTATAGCTTAACAGCAGACATAACTACACCTTACACCTTACTTTTTTGCACTCTGCAAATGAATGAAATTACCGTTGTGGTATCTCTGAAATTAGGGTGAAGTGCATTTGAAAGATAAATCATAGATCTTAGATGGTGATGTAAGAGAAATAGTGTGTGTGTGTGTTTTTTTCCCTCAAACACTATACTTCAGCTTTTTACTTAAAGATCCATAGAGTGTTTATTACTATAATGACTAATTTTCAGTTTCAGCATTCTGTATATATTCCATGGATACTGCGCAAATACGCTTACACAACTCAGTCTCCATAACTGCAGGAAACATTTCTTTAAGTAAATATTTCCTCCTCTTTCACATGTGTACACATTGTGGTGATTTTTATTCTTTGAACAATCTTGATTAGTATGTATGATTCAGAATATGTAACCAATTAATTGTGTTGACATTTTAATGTTCTTTGGACCTTGGGGTCTTTTGAGAGGGAGCGAACTTTACATGTGGGACACAAATTGTGAACTATTGAAGCAAAGTGAAGTGACTAATAGCCAGCCTCCGAGTTACCTTCCATAAACCCACATCTTGAAATATAAACTCTTCTATACACATTCCTAGAATTTAACATGATAGACTCTGACACATAAGATCCATCAGATATGATGCAGCTACGATTCTGAGGTGGGGAATTATAAATAATGCCATGATTTTCATCTTCATCCTTCAACCCTGTCACCCCGCACCCCGGCCACGCTCAGCCTTTCTGTCTAGTTTATCTGAGGTCACTCATTCTGGGGAAAGTTAGCTTTTAGGTCAAATTGGGACAAACCATGTACTGGAGCCCTGCAGCCAGCTGTGGAATGAAGTCCGCTGTCAACCATCACAAGAGTGCACTTGGCGAAGGGTCCTCCTGTCTCCATCAAGCTCTCTTCAGACTTCGACTTACACCTTGACAGCAACCCTCCTGGGCATTCAGACATTAAACCATCCAGGTACTGCTGACTCCTAATGGTCTTAAGCTACATGAGTTTACCATAATGCATAACTGCTACAATCCACCTAAAAGTTTACTCAGCTTTTAAGCAGATCTTCTACTTTGTAAAGGGTGCTGACAGACCCTTACTGGTTCCCAAGGCTCAAAAACACAGGATGGTAGCTGAGTGACAAGAATATGAAGAAGCCATCAACAAAATCAGCCCTGCTGATACTGACTCGGGGGGTTCTAAGCAAACAGGAAGGTGGGCAATGGACACAAAATTGTCACTTCAGGTAAGCCCAGGAGGCCACATCTCTCATCAGCAAATCAGAGTTGTGAGAGTGGTAAGCAACTTCTGCTTTACTCTTGCCCTTCATTTCATCTGCAAATCAACTTCATGAGACTGATCCTGGACCCTTCATACGAAGATACATCTCCAGCCTCCATATTTTTATTTGGAGGTGGGGACATGTTCGTGCTAATTCCTTAAGTTTCCTGGACTGGGCTGAAATGTATGGACCTCCTGCTTCCGGTAGCCAAAAGGGCTGGAATTCTAGACGTGTACCCACACTCCTACCTTGGGAATTGTCTTCTCATGTTGCTGGGACAAATACTCAATACTTGAAATGAGAGAAGGAAAGGTTTATTTAGCTCACAGATTTTGGAGGTTTCAGTCCATGTTCAGCTGGCTCCAAGGCAGGGTGGCACAAGGCAGAGGGCAACCTTTCCTGGCAGCAGTTAAGAGCAAAGGGAGGAGTAGCAGCAGCTCAAGCAGCTAACTTCTCTTAGTCCCTTACATTGAAATGCAAATCACCTGCCCCAGGGGAGGTGCAGCGTCCACACCCACAACAACCAATCAGAAATTCAAGAAGCTGTCCCATGAGGCTTTGGGGGGAAAACCTATACACAAACCGTAACAGGAATTCTCTTATTTTTTGAATGTCTTCGACTTGCAGAAAGATGGAACGGCGGTTGACAGATAGTACTCTTCATCATAGACAGTGCTCATGAGAGGTTTACAAGCTCATGGAATGACAAGATTTACACAATGTGACAAGATTAGCAATGGGACATGTGTGAAATGGAGTGCTACAATTTAAGCTCAACAGAAGATTGGAGGCAGAGGAGATTAGACTGGGGAATGCAGAGGAAGTTTCATGAGACACCCTAACTTTTGACTGAAGTTTGAAAAGTTGCTATAAATTGAATAAACATAGAAGTAAAGGATGTTTACTGCTAAAGGAAAGGTTGTCAGTGCAAAGACACCCAGCTGGGGCCCCCCTTGGCCCCGCTCCACTTCTGACGTTCCAGGATGTGCCAACCATAGCTGTGCTGCAACCAGAGTGCGCCTGGCTGATTACACATATAGCCAGCCAACTTGAGTGTGGTCTTGTGTGGGTTCGAAGGCATCTTCTTCCTGATGGTTTTCTTGTCATGTCAGGTTCTTGGAAAGTTAAGTAGAGTGGTGAGAATGGTGAAGGCTGAAATTTGATGTAATATTTAAATGTATTGTACGTGAGATTACATGTACTGAGTGCTCACGATGTTTATGTATGTAATTATGCAAAATCATCTGCTGTTGCTATTGGAACATAAATGTCTCCTTGCTAGATACCAAAGGACTTAGACTGCATTACCAGGCTATGCATGGCTGTAACTCTCTTACACTGCTTCTGTCTACACTCTAGTGATATTTGAACAGTCACTATCAAAGTCGAGAGCCTGGTTCTTTGATATTTCTATTTTGGTGTCTTCTTACAAGGAGGTGTTTTCCCTGTTTCCCTCACTTTTACTACTTTTTACTCTACTGGGAGGATGTGCCTATTTTCTTATCTTTCTATTTATTATCTGGGATTCAGTTTCTAAATACATGTTCTAAGCTTTATTGTATCACCTCATCTATCTCTTAGTACTGCATGTACCTAAAATTTCTGCTATTCTTACTCAATATTTACATCACATTTGGAAGTGCTGATAATAGTAACAGTTACAAACTACTGCCTGTGGATTTTGCTCAAGGAAAGTTAGTAGATGCTACCCAATATTACTTCAAATTCAAATACATGGTTTTCTGTCTCCAATTTATGCACCAAGAAATTAATGATGTCTTTATCTCCAGAAAATGACAGTCTCTATGATAGCATAGAAATGAAAAGAAAACACAGGTAGTCCCTCTGACCAAGGCTCTAGAACTTCCTGCTGAACAATGTATCATTTTCTTGCATTTTTATGTATTTTCACCTATATAGGTCCCACTATACAGTCTGGACTCTTAGCGATCCTCCTGTTTTCAGCCTCTCCCACGCTGGGATCACAGACATGCGCCACCACCCTGGTCTTGGCTCAGCATGCCCAGGGGCAGGGGCCATGCAGCATGCAGTGCCTGGGATCAAGCCTCAGTCCCTGCACTTGGCTAAGCAGGCACTTGGTCGGCAGAGCTATCACCAGTCCTTCATCATGTTCAGTGACAGGAGAGCCAAGGAAAATTTCTTTTTGGTTTTTAGTTTTTTGCATGTAGCAGAGTTGACTCTACTCATGTGAGCCTCAAAAACATGCTCTTTAGTTCACTTTCACATGTGTCAGTATGTATTGGTGAGGATGAGCATATTACTCTTTTAGGTAGTAGTTTTATAATATGCTAATACCCAGGAGCCTCAAGAAATAAAGCTTAGGCTCAAATTAGACAAAGTGAAGTTTCCATTATTTGTCATGACTCAAGAAAGAATTACTACTTTAGAATGACCTCCATTCCTTAAATACTATCTTTTATCAATTAAACCCCTCAAAGAGCATGCCATTTTGCAATCAAGAAACAAAAATTTATGCCTGTGTGGAATCAAAAATTCCTTGGGTATAATCAAGAGGAACATAAAGGTGAATATTTTCATTAAAGCATGTCATGAACATTGTAGAGAAAAGAATTATTACTCATTCCAGCCCAGTCTGTCTTCCCTGAGGAAGCAGTTTTGATTATTGGGGGCAGCACGGTCTTGGTTTTTCACTTCAACTCCTTGAAATAAGTTTTCAGAACTTTAAATTACACAGCACAATTTCTCATAGAAAAATCAAAGACTGATGGATCTTAGCAAGATCATGTGAAAAATCTCTGTGTTACAGTTGAGTGACTGCCAGGACTAATGCACTTAATTCTAAAATCAGTAAATGTGACTGAAATCTAAGAGAAATATTCACATCTTAAGAATATGGAGAGTTAGTCTATTTTTCTGTATGCTTAATTAATTGTGGTCATTACACGACAAAGAATTAAGGTTAATATATCACTAGTTGGGCCTTCAATAAGCAGTTCACAGTTGTGTGAAATCCATATGAGAACGTACATACTTGCTTTCATGTTACAGAGAAGGGTATTTTCTTCTTAAGGCTAAAAATTAAAAGAGTTTAGGAGGAATCAATTCTTGGCTGAACAATAGAAGATCTGTGTTTCAGTAAAGACCACAGCAACTTCTTTTACGCTAATAAATTTATTCACAGATACCCAAACAGTTATTGTTGCATAGCAGTAAATTTTAAACTGCTGGCTCAACTAAACATTGCAGAAAATCAAGTATTCTTAATTTTTTAGTAGACTAAATTAATATAAACTAGCTATTACACTATACATTGCATATTATTACCCACACACATGCATATACAATCTATGATATCTATCTATCTATCTATCTGTCTATATATATATATATATATATATGTATATATATGGATATACATATATCCATAATCTAATAATTTGGTGTTTGCCCATGTGGATCTGAGTTATTTCACTTAGTAATATGGTCTCCAGTTGTATCCACTTATCTGCAAAAGCCCCTAATGTATCTTTTTCATAGCTGAATGATACTCCATAGTATAAAAACAGCACATCTGTTTCATGCATTCCTTAGGTGATGGGCCTTCATGTTGTTTCCAGGATTTAGCCATGACAACTTGCACCGCGATAAGCATGGGTGCACATGCGTTGCTGTGATGTGATGAGTTCCGTTCTTTTGGAAAAAATGCCTAGGAGAGGAATAGCTGGCTTGAACAGGAACTCCAATCCTAGCTCTCCGAGGAATCTCCATACTGATTTCTACCATGGTTGTACCCGCCCACATTCCCAGTCATGATGAACGGCTCTTCTTTCCCTCAGCTTCTCTAGTGTTTGCTATGGGTTGACTTTGTGATAATATTCTTCTTCAGTGTTGTTTGAATTTACATGTCTTAAATCTCCAAAGATGTTTGACATTTGTTATTATTCTGTTTTATTTCCTTAAATGATTCTTATATCTGGTAATCTTAACAACTAATTTGAGGACAGCATTATGTAATATAGCAACTATTATTGAATTCCTATTACTTTATTTAGTGAAATCTTTCTTTCTTTGGTACAGGGGCTCACTACACAGGTCAGACTTGAATGATCCTCTTGTTTTCAGCTTCACCAGGGCTGGGAGTACAGGTGGGCACCACTGTAGCCAGACTTGGTCACCAGCCCAGCATCCCAGGGGCAGGGCTAGCACAGCATGTGGTGCTTGGGATTGAATTCTGGTCCCTGAGCTTGCCTAAGCAAATGCTTAGTCCACTGATCTGTCTTGCCAGCCCTTTTGGACTGTTTCTAATGCTTTTTCTATTTAGAAATATTTTGTATTCTTAAAAAAACAGAAACTAAATCTTAATATGATAGTAGTAGTATTAGTAGTAGTAGTAGTAGTAGTTGTAGTAATAGTAGTAGTAGTAGTAGTAGTAGTAGTAGTAACAAAAGAACTTGTGCTTGACCTGGAAGTTCCTTTGAAAAATTTATATCTACTTCCAAATGTCCCCACCCAGGAAAGTTTATTTGTTCCCTCAGAAATTGGTTAATAAGGATCCATGGTTCAAATCAAGGCTGCTGGCTTTCTAAAAACACATTCATATCCATTCATTATGTATTGTCTGTTCCATATTTTGCACTAGAATTGCAGCTCAGTACTCAGGAAAGATGAGATGCCCATAAAACTTAGCGTGCTTGCCTCCTTCTGCAGTCTGTTCCCCTTTGCTATAGTGGACAGCAGGCAGGCAGGGGTGGGTGACATTGGGTCCTAGTAGGCATGTATAGAGGACTGTGTCAGGAAGAGTTGTAGGTGTATTTCCATTTGCATGTGCATTGAGGGTGACTGTAACTAACAAATGGTCAGGAGTCGTGATTCCTGGCAACTTCCGTGGTGAGATGCGAGAGAGTTGCTTCTGTCCTTTGCTTTTGCACAGAATGGCTCCATGGCTTCACTATTTTAATATGATCTTATTCTGAGATGTCGTATTTTACAATAACGTGCCACCTGAAAGACTTAACTTGATTTCTAGGTGAAATATGAGTCAAGAGAAATGGGGCATGCTTGAAAGGTAGCCAAGTCCAGATTTTCTATGAAACATCTGGTGTGGATGAGTGTGTGTGTGTGTGTGTGTGTGTGTGTGTGTATTGAAAAGTATTTCTCAAAAATTGCTTCACAAATGTATATATATATATATTTTTTTTTTTCTTTTTCTTTTTCCCCCTAGGGCAATGTGCACACCTTACTACAGGACACAATACATTGTGGGCTACTCCCAGGTGCTGTCCCGTGCTTCCTCCAGTCCTAGCCAGTCTCAAAGAACCAAATAATTGCACACTGCTCTCCGCTTCAAAGTTCTCTAGCTCTTACTGTTTACATTACAGTGCTGGCTGGCTTCCCCGATCCATTTGCTTGTCCTTTGTTTTCCCACTCCTCTTCGCTGTGTAATCACTCATTCTTTCCCATTTATCACAGCCCTTCCTGGTCTTGACTGCACGATCGCCCCCATTTTTGTCATGGTGCACTGGTACATTACAAATACAATTAAACCTCTTACGGCGCCGCAGCGTTTGGCCAACGCAGCCTAGCTTCAAGGTTGAAAGATTTCTGTTATTACCTTGATATCAGCTCTTTCCATTTATCGGCAGTGTCCGGACGAATGCAGCAGCGTTGCATTAATTAAGCGAAGCATCTAGTAACACTGCTGTTGGTGCCAGGCTGACACAGGATCCGGAGGCCGGTGCCTGCTCATGTCTTAAGAACCATTCATCACCCATGTCATCCCGAAGCAGCCAGCTGTCTGGGCCAGCACTCATTTGCATCTCATCAACCACGCGCTTTTCCCATCTCACTCCCGCGTCTTTGTATAGCAGCTTTAATTTTTTTTAAAGCACATTTTTCAAAGAAATAGCTTACCTAAAATTAGTATGCTATGTGGAAAGACGATTTGAATATCAGACCCAAGTCTCCATACTGATCGTGGCCAAAATAAGCCACAGACACTGCGCTTCAGATGTCCTCCCATTTGGTGCAGTGGCAGAAAAGTGGGGCGAGTCGTAACTGCTGTTTCCTTCCTGAGCACTGCTATATGAGTTCTGTCCATAGTTATACTCACTACTACATGTACAGGTTCAACTTCACACTCTGGCTATGAAAGTTGCTTATCGTAGTCATTAGTCAAATGCGTGTGCCTCAGCTGTGTCGTTGATTATGTAGATAAACGTGTTCTTTTCCTACTTTTTCCAACCCTACCATATATATTTTTCTCCAACCTCAAAAGTTTTACACCTGTATCTGCTCAGTAGCTTACATTTTTCCCAGCCCAGAGGCTGATCAATATATGAAACTACAATTCAAATGTAATTAACTACACTTAAGAAAAAATAACTTTTCATTACCAAAGCAGAGGTGACAATTTTCTGTGCTCTTCTTCACAAATTCCTTTACAAAAGTCTCTGCAGGGGTGTACCATGTGGAAGACATGCAAGGTACAAACAGATGAATCATGTTAACTCTGGACGGTGGGCCTTGTGCACCCCCCAAGTTTTACCTAAATCCAATCTCTGGAGCATTTTGGGGGCCATTATGGCCTTGTATGTTCTTGCTTCTTATCCCCGATGGTCAGCAACAGTGGACCTTGGTGTCCCACTGAGGCCATTTGATGGAGGTCACTTAACAGGCCTTCCTGATAATACTCTTCAGTCACTGCAGGGTGAGATTTCAATTCCATTCATTGACCTAGAAATTTGAAAGCTCTGTATCCATAACTAATCCTTCAGGATTTGTAGTCCTCAATAGGTAATTATTTCAACAAGTTTTTATCTGAAAGAAAGTGGTGTGTTGGAATTCCCACTAAATGGAACATAAGAACAAGGAGGTGAAATGTATTTAGTTTACAGTCAAAGCACATTTTATGATTAAGATCACTTCAAGTGTAATCTTAATAAGAGAGAAAGAACAAATACTTTCTAATAAACTGTATAAAACAGGTTTTAAATTATTAAGATAAGTGCTTTTGATTTATCGCTATGCAGTTAATACTATTCTTAATCCATTCTTAAAAACAACTTGAATTTTTAAAGTGGCAAAACGTGTTTTACTAGGGGAAGTTTATATTATAACATCTGTGTAATTCAACTAGGATACTAGGAATTATTGCATAAATTAAATGTGTTTATTTTCTACCAATCTGAAAATTTCTAGACCCACAATGGTGTTTTAAAGCTTACACTTTTTTGTAGTTCGTTCGCTGATAAATATTCACAAAGATTAATGAAAGAAACATTTAACTTTTAATACTTTTCCGAATAGTTTTCTAAAGGCTTGTTTTCTATATTCTTTCAGATGAATGGGCTATGACTTCACTGCTTGAAGTTGAACCTTTTGGCCAAGTTTGCATGCTTTGTGCATGTAATTTAGTTTTACATTCAATTCTTCTGTCATTCTGAAAGGATTAAAGCATGCTCACAACTAGGTGTGGAAACCAGGGCAGGAGGATCACCAAGAACTTGAGGCCAGCCTGAGCTGTACAGTGAGATCAGATAGGCATAAACTATATAGTGACATTCTTTTATTAAAAAAAATCACAATAGTAAAAATGTTTTGTTTTCTTAATGATAGCTTTGTTAGTTGGGCGTAGTGTCACAGACTTGTAATTCTACCACCCTAAGAGATTTAAGGGTGAACAAAATTTGAACCCAGCTGGAGCAACTCATGCGCTGAGCAAGACCTTGTCTCAGTGTAACAGTTAGTTAAAAGCGACAAGAGAAGTAGCACAGTGCCATGCCCTAAGTTCAGTCTCCATGGCTGGAAGATGTGTTGTGGTAAAACATCAGTGTTTTACTAATTTGCTTTCCTATTTTTTCACAGTCCTTAAAAATATCATGCAACTGACATGGAGTAAAGGCCTCTGACATTAAAATGTGGGTCTAATGGAACCAAAACATTTGTTTTATGAATTGAATTAATTGAATTTATATATATATATATATATATATATATATATATATATATGTCTTTTGGGGATAGAAGGGAGTATTTTAAATATTGGTTTAGTGATTGTGTATATATCTAGCTCTGAAGTTTGCAGGTTCCAAACGTGACCTTTTTCAAAACTTATTAACTATGTTTTCTTAAACTACTTTGTCTCCTTAAAATATAATCCCTTTACATAAGAGGAAAAATTAGAAAAATAATTTCTAATAGACTAGAGGTGTTCATTAAATTTAATTATACATAAAAATTTCTTAGAATACAGTGTAGAGTATAACAAGTTATCAAAAATTTTGTCTGTTTTTTGCTACTATAAAATGTAAAACCTTGAAATCAGGAATCGTGTCAGAGTTTTAAAATACTCCTAAAACACTGGTTTGATTCACATTGGCCAGGATGTAGGCAGAGTCAGGGGTCTGGAGGTAGATCAGAGGGGAAGTGCTTGCCTGGCCTGTCCAGTGTCCAGGCCTCTGACAATAAACAACAGTACTAGCGATGGTAACACTAGCGGCGATAATGGCAGAGCCAACAGTCACCTTCTTGCCAGGTGTGATTTCTCATAGGAGAGGCTGCACTGGCAAACTGTCTACCAGGTGTCCAGAAGGGAGAAGCGATTTAGTACAGGGAAGTGACTATTATTGTAGATGCGATCCTCTTCTATGGGGAAAATAAACATGTATTCATCTTCAAGCTTTTGTTTACCATTACCAAGCAGTTGAGCATTACTACAGCAGAAATCTTAAAATTTTGGTAAATCATGGAATTACCACTTTTTCATTACATATTCTGTGTATGTAACTACTTTGTATGAAGAAAGAAACATGTTTTAAGCTTTCCCAACATCTCACTTAAGTAAACAAGTCCTTAAGCCTGCTGCTGTCCCTCAATTTGCACCACAAAGTCTCAAGAAAATTTAATACTTATTTCCTTTATTACTTATCTTAGAGGAAATAGATAAAATGTAAATAAAAATGAGACTGAAAATATAGCAATCTGATAACAGAATGACATCGAGAGATACAAATACAAAATTAGTTTCACCCAATCGAACATTGAACAGCTGGGACCAGTGAGATAGCTCAGTGCTATAAAACATCTGTTCAGGCAAGCTTAGGCAAGGACAGGGATCAAGGTTCAATCCCTGGTACCACATGCTATGCCAGTCCTGTCCTCAGGGCAGGCTGAGCCGGCCACAAAAAAAAAAAAAAAAAAAAAATTGAGCAGCTAAGGTTCTAACAATAAGCTAAAATATTGTTGCACGCTGAGGGGAAAAATTAGGTAGAAATTTGCTAGCCATTCAGACATTTTCCAACAATATAGCTTTATAATTTGTGCATGAGAAATATATATATATATATATATATATATATATATATAGAGAGAGAGAGAGAGAGAGAGAGAGACAGAGAGAGAGAGACAGAGAGAGACAGAGAGAGAGAGACAGAGAGAGAGAGAGAGAGAGTAAGAAGCCCAGGACGCAGCGCACTCAGAAGCGCTGCCACATGCATGCAGATGCCGATTTCCACTCGGCTTTGCACTCTGTCAGCCCTAAATATGGGGCAGGAGAAACAGTATTGTGCTCATGACAGTGCTTTGGAATGAGCAAAAGAGAGACCATTATTTCCAATGAGAACGTGAAACAGAATTTAAATACTCAAACATTGAACCCGACCTTTGCCTGCCCAAGCTGACTGGCCCAGGCCTGTGCCCAGGACATCATTGCTGGCGTGCGCTCCCATGTGTCAGCCACCAGAACCCAGCCCCTGCCTGCCCACGCTGACTGACCAGGGCCTATGGCCAGGGAGGACCTCTCCAGCTTGCGCCCTAGCTCTGGCAGCCACCAGAACTCTGACCCAGCCCACCCACACTGACCATCCTGGCCTATGCCCAGTTAAAGCAGGAAGAAGCTGAGCACAGCAGTCAGACCTCACCAGGCACATCTGGAAGGGATCAAGACTGGTGGATCCAGACCTAAATTTCGGTAGGCGTAAGAGCATAACTTCACCAAAGTGCCGAGTTCATACAAAATGACAGAGAGAAGGAGCGACATGCAACCTCAGGTCCCAAGCCCACCCAGAACAAATACAGGAGACAGCCCCATTGTAGCAAACGGGAATGAGGCAGTCAGAATCTCTGAACTGGTAGCATCTGAGGTAGAAGGACAGGTGCAGAAATGTATAGAGGAACTCAGATCAAAGATAACATGCCAAGTAAAAAAAGGAAATGCATAAATTAGTAGAATCTGCAGTGGAAAAAGAACTGCAGAAACGTATAGAGGAAGTCAGACCAGAAATAACCTCTGAAGTAAAAAAAAAAAAAAAAGACATCTCTAATTGAATAACATCTAAAGCAGCGGAATAATTGCAGAAAGGTAGAGAGAAGATTGGATCAGAAATAATGCCTGAAGTAGAGAAAGAAAGAATACTATAATGAAAAACTTAAACGCTACCAAAGAAGACATTGACAAAAAATTAGAGGAGAATAGATGGATTCCCTGACAGCAATATAGGAAAAAAATGATCACATGAAACAGTTTCAAAGAGATATACAAGAAAATAAAATCTCAATCACAAGCCGGCAAAACCGTATGAATGAAAGTGAGGATAGAGTTCCAGATCTTAAAGACATAGTCGCAGCTAGTGAAAAGGTATAAAAAGATCTCTTAAAAACAACTAGGATGCAGGAAAAAATAATTCAACATCTTCAAGATGATGCAAAAATAAATAACATGAGGTTAATAGCTGTCTGTGAGAAAGAGGGAGCCAATACAAAGCATATGAAAAGAATATGGGCAAAAGTAATAGCAGAAAATTTCCCAAAGATGAGAAAACAAGCTAGCATTGAGGTAACTGAGGCAAAAGAACTCCAAATAACATCAACTCAATTAAAAACACACCCAGACATATAATCGTCAAGATCTCAGAAATTCAGCAGAAGAATATATAAAAGCCACTAGAGAAAAGAAACAGATCACATTTAAAGGAAAATCCATCAGAATAACGGCAGAGGCTGGGGAGATAGCTCAGGGGCACAAGTGCCTGCCTGGCAAGTGCAAGGTCCTGAGTTTGATCCCCAGTTGCAGAAAAAAAAAAAAAAAAAAAAAAAAAGAATAACAGCAGATTTCCCTTTACAAACCATGAAGTCAAAAGAGCATGGAGCAGAGTGCTTCAAGTCCCCCATGAAAATAAATTTCAGCCCAGACTGCTATACCCTGCGAAACACTCCTCAAGTATGAGAGAGAAGTGAAATACTTGCACAAAAAAGAGTAACTAAAGAATTTCATATCACAGCTAACCCTACACAGACTAGTAAAACATATTTTAGAGAGGGAACAAAACGACCCAAACTCCACAAATGAGAACAGAAAGAAGCCACCAAATAGGGCAACCAATTAAACACAGGAGAAAAAGTTTTGATTGGTTGGATTTATTTTCCACCAGTTGGATTTCTCAATATATGCAAATCTATAAATATGGTACATTATAACAATAGAGCCAAAGACAAAATTCACATGATTGTCTCAATTGATGTAGAAAAGGCTTTGGCAAAGTCCAACAGAAAATTGAGCAGAGTCCTACAGAAAATTGGAATAAAGGGGCTCTACCTCAATCTGATAAAGGCCATCTATGACAATCCAACAGCTAACATAATTCTAAATGGGCAAAACAGAAATCTTTTACTCTCAGATCTGATACAAGGCAAAGATATCCTCTATTGCTACTCCCTATTTAATATAGTTCTTGAATCTTTAGCAACAGCCATTAGACAAGAGAGAGAAATAAAAGCAATAAGGATAGGTAAAGAAGTTAAATTATAATTATTTGTAGATGACATGATAATCCACTTGGAAGGATAAAACACTTCAGCAAAAAAGATACCAGAATTAATACACAAATTCACCAGCAAAGCAGGATACAAAGTCAGCACACAAAATTCAATAGCATTCCTCTGTACAGACAATAAACACACTGAGAGAGAAATTAAAGAAACAATGCCTTTTACAATAGTGCTAAAGAGAATGAAATACTTGGGAAGTAACCTAACTAAAGAAATAAAAGACCTTTTCAATGAAAGCTACAGTACTCTGAAAAAGAGATTCTGGAGGATTTAAGAAAATGGAAAGATATTTCCCACTCCTGGGTAGGAAGAACCAACATTATGAAGATGGCCATATTCCCTAAATTGTTATACAGATTTAATGCACTGTCTATCAAAATACCATCAACATATCCCATAGATCTGGAGAAATCATTCCTAAAATTTATGTGGAGCCAAAATATGTCTAGAATTGCAAAGACAATCATAGACAGCAAAGCCAAGGCAGGAGGCATTACAATTGCAGACCTAAAGTTACACTACAAAGCTACAGTGATAAAATCAGCATGCTACCGGCAAAAAAAAAAAAAGAAAGGAAGAAAAGAAAATAGACTTGAGATTCAGCAGAATAGACTAGAAGATACAGAAGCAAATACAAACACGCTTAGCCATCTTATCTTTGGCAAAGGGGTCAAATATCCTTCCTGGAAGAAAGATAGCTTCTTCAACAAATGGTCCCAAAAAAACTGGCTCTCCACATACTGAAAACTATAACTTGACTCAGGTCTGTCATTATGCAATAATTTGAAGTCAAAATGGAATAAAGATCTAAATATTAAAGGAGAAATATTAAATCTCTTGGAAGAGAAAGTGGGAGAAAATCTTGAAGACATTGGGATAGGCAAAGAATTCATGGACAAAAATCAAAATGCATGTTTCACAGCTAAAAGAGTCAAAAACTAGGACCTCCTTCCACTAAGAAGTTTTTTCACCTCAAAAGAAATCACTAACAGAGTGGAAAGACAATCCACAAATTTCAAAAATTTTTAACTAATAAGTATTCAGGCAAAGATCTTCTATCTAAAATGTATAAATAACAAAAAATGATTAGGGTCCCAAAATTCAAAGACCTAATCCAGAAACGGGCATCTGAGATGAACACACACTTCTAAGAGAAAGAAATTCAACAAGCCTACAAATACATGAAGAAGTGCTCCATTTCATTAGCCATTTGTGACATGCAACTCAAAACAACACTCAGATACCATCTCACCCCAGATCGAATGGCTACCATAAAGAAAGCAACTAACAACAAATGTTGGAGAGGCTGTGGGGAAAGAGGAACCCTTCTCCACTGCTGGTAGGAATGCAGACTGGTGAAATCATAATGGAGAGAAGTGTGGAGACTCCTTAAAAAACTAAAATTTGAAATCTCATTCAATCCAGCTATCCCCCTACTGGAAATTTTCCCAGAAGAACTGAAAGTATCTGTGCACCTATGTTTATAGCAGCACAATATATAGCTGAATGTTGGAAACAACCAAAATGCCCATTATCTGAAGAATGGTTGAAAAAGATGTATTGTTATACAGTGAAATATTATTCAGCTATAAAGAATGATAAAACAGAGGATTTCATATATAATTGGATGTACCTCAAACATATACTCATAAGTGAAGTAAATAACACTTACATGTGTCAATATTGTATAGTCCGTGTAGTGTAAGAACTGAAAAGAAGAAATAAAAATGGAGATGTAAATCACAGCTGAATTGAAATCGAGGACTTAAGGGTTAAACAATGAAGTGACTGCAAGAAGAAAAGATAGGAAGCCTGGCAGGGGCAAAGCCATGCAATTCTATACACAGGATGAGTTAAATAATAGCTCTAGGAGCCTCCAAAATAGTTTTGACACTCAGTAAAAATATGCTTTTACATATCAGTAAAAATATGCTTTGAATCTCTGTAATTCTGGTCTTCTAGATGTGTGCTGCTTCTAATGTAATTTCAGTTACTGCTATCCTTTCTGTGAAGTAAATGATTGATTTACAAGAAAACAAAAAGGGTATTAAATGAGAGTAACTGACTAGAAAAATATAGAATCCACTGGCTACAATTTTGAATATACCTAGATTTCTAAATGTGTAACTGATTTTTATCACATTTTATAGAGATTTATTAGAATATCAGTGATTGATAGAAAATACCAATTCCAAGTCAAGTCTAACATGTTTGATTCTCAGAAAGACAGTGATGTCATGCTCAAGTACCTATGTCATAGAGTAATAGTATCATTAAGCTTTTCTTCTGGTGTGTTAAGAATATAAGTTTACAAACCAAAAATAAGAGAAAAAGAAAGGCTACAAGGATAGCAAATATTTTGGCCCTATCCCTTCAAGGTCAGTGAGGACTCGGGACATAAGAGAACTTGAGCTGCAACATCCTATAACTCAGTGGCTTCCAAAATTTTATGTTCAAGGAGATTATGCTGTTACAGAGGAAAGAGACTGAAGATACATAGTGTGCCAAAGGAGAGTCACTTAGTGAGAAAATATTCTCTCTGGCTTTCACAGAGAACAAACTGGTCAAGCAATGGCAGTGATTCATTCAGGTGGCTGACACTGACAATAGTTCTATAAAGCACTGTACATGGTTTCAAAGTGAGTCCTGAGGGGATTTGACTGACCTTAGGAGATACAAAAGTTACATATTTTGCTATACAGGTCGTGGTTAAACTTGCCTTTAACCACCCAGCAGAAAAGTTTAACCACAAGGCATAAAACGGAAAGCTAGATTAGAATGCTGAGCTGTAAAAGGCTGAAATCAATAGCTTCCAACATTGCCAGTTTTACCAATAACCCACTGCGATTATAAAACTTTGGATTAAGTATACAACTACTTTCTCTTAGTTCAATGAGAAAAAATTTGTTTGTATCAATAATGATTTGAAAAATTATAACATCTACATCCTGTGCTCTGTATAACTAATAGGAGGACAATATGCATTGTATCAAATATTGAAATGTACTACTGATGTGTTTTGAAACTGTCACATTGTTATACATTGTTTTTTTTTTTTTTTTTGTCTTTTTGAGACAGGGTCTCGCTATGCAGTTGAGGCTGGCCTTGAGCTCGCTTTTGTAGCCCAGGCTGGTCTCGAACTCCCACCAATCCTCCTGCCTCAGCCTCCCGAGTGCTGGGATTACAGGCATGAGCCACCATGATTGGCTTACATTGTTATTTCTTATCAGAAGTATTAAAAATAAAAAATATTGATACTTTTGAGCAGGCTTTTTTACTTTTTATCAAAATATCTTTACACTATAGAAAAAAATTTTAGTGAATTTTTTGTAGTTACAAATTACTCTGATCTATATAGTTATGGAAGTAAAACTTTTTTTTGTAATTTTTGTAGTTAAAAAACTCCTTTGTCTCCTTTGTTATCTCAACCCTGAAGTTCTTTAGACTCTAATAGTTGACTTTGTGTAAGTTGCCTTGTATCTGATCACACAGAATAGGCTTTTGCTTGGTAGAATGGGGTGCCTTGACTGAGCTAGGAGGGATACTCTCTCTCTCTCTCTCTCTCTCTCTCTATATATATATATATATATATATATATATATATATATATATGTATAATATTCCCTTCTAGCCTTTACTGTATTCTATCAACAAATACACATTACTGCCTTTGATTTCTTTCTAAGATACAACATATTTAGTTATCCCCCACAAAACTTATATTTAGAATGTTTTTCTATTATTCTCCTCAAAATTGCAAAAAATAATGTTAAATAACTACTGTCAGTACAACACAGTGTGAGATGTTTGATAGTAGGCGTGTCAGAAGAATAATAGTTTGAGGAGAATCTGTAGATATGGCAGATAGGCCTAATTATTAGCTTGGTGTATTAGAATATGTTGGAATTTTATCACGAATAAATTAATGGGTACTTTATTAATGGATATGAATGACCAGTAGTATGTGTTTGTCTATATCTCTTTGGGAAATAAAATAAGGTAATGTAGCAGTAGCACAAATTTTGGTAACATAGACTTTGTGTATTATATATAATTAAATGTCCTTTTCTTTATATTAGTCTGGCTAACACAACGCTCACCTATTTTTGTCATTAAATTCCCCAAAGTTCTGAAGAGTGCATGTGCTTACCATACTGTACAGGAAGTACACAAGTACAAATCCCAAGCCTGGCATGGTGGTGCAAGACAAGAATTCCAGCGCTAGGAAGGATGGGACCGAAGGGTCACCACAAGCTGATGAAGAGATCAGGAAATGTCATGGTGGGCACAGAGAAGGGAGCAGAGAACACACACATGTCTACTCATTTCCTATCTTAAAAGTTAAAATAAGTTGCTCGAATTGGCTAGTCAAGTTAGAACTCTTAGGGAAATGCAATATCAATGTTTAGGAGGGAAAAGTATTAAAATATTTTCAGGTATAACTTTGTAACTATCTATCAACCAAAGAATCAGTCAGTGTGTCTGTCTGTCTACCTACCTCTACTCATCTGTCATCTATGACTACATTTACATTAAAATAAAAAAGAAACTAGGAGCACTTCTATTCATTGTTTAAAATCTGCTGACTTTGGGGCACCTTGCCACAAATGATTTATGAAATGAGACTCTTTGCACTAGCCAGTGATTTTTAAAGGCACTGACATGGATACTTAACGCTGCAGTTCTACAAGTAGCTGTATAGAGATTTAAAGTTTCTTACAAAAATGAAAAATATACTGGGGCTCTTTTCACAAATTTTAATTTTAATTTTGGGGCTACATATTAGAAGAAAGTGTGTGCTTCCTCCAATGCATTAATCTAGCGCTCCCAAGTCTGGCACTGACCTCCCTGCCTGCAGTATACTTTGGATACTGTGCAATGTTTGAAAACACAGGGGCTCAAGCATGGGAAAAGAAACCATAGGGTAATTGTTAATTACAAGTGCAATTGGCCACTCACCTTTTCGCTGAAAGAATAAGTAATTGCATTTGTGAACTCTCTCAGAGAACAAATGGCTGCCTAGCTATGGAATAATGCGCATTTAGTGGACCCACAGAGGCTCTTACAAGAAAGAAAAAACAAAGGATGGGTTTGAAATCCATCTGCCATGCACACACGCACATGTATTTCCACGACTGGCCCACTGAAGGGACTTAGAAACGGTGACAGTCCAAGAAAAATGATGGTGATTCCACCAGAGCAGGAAAGGGAACATAATGGCAAGCCTGGTATATGCTCTGCTGCGTCAGGAAGCGATGGTAAGCTCCTAGAGAGTGAAAAAAATCACAGAAAACACCGTGCTGTGGGTTTCAGCTGTACAAAAAAGGATGCATTCAGTGTAAAAATGAATGATAATAGTAACAGATCATGACCCAGACGAATTTAGGCAACCTTGATGTGTTGCGGTCAGTAGATTGAATAAATGAACTAAATGAAATTTTCATGGCGAATGTGAATGAAAGAAATAATCCGTGACTTCACAGCAATAGCCTGTTCTCCAAGTTCCTAGCAATCTAAAGGGGAAAATATACACTCTTATCATGGAAGTGCTTGCAGATTTCACCTTCAACAAAGGGGAGCAAAGTTTGCCATAGGTAAAGGGAGATCATATAAATCATGTAAAGCATGAAAGGAAAAACAGAGCAGCACTTCTGTTCTATTCCTGCTGAAGATACTGATTCCAGAAAGGAGGGAACATTGGACGAACCCAAAATAGGACTGTGGTCTACAGATGAACGGGGTGTGGGTTTCTAAGGCGTCAAGGTTGAGAGGCCAACGGAGAGCAGAGAGGTTGCTCTATACTGATAGGCCGGAGCGTGACCACCCACGCAAGGCCTGTTTCTGAAATGGGTTTTGGCTTTTACTCTAACAATATTTTTACAATTTTGGATCAGGAAATGATGTCCTTACTATCGTAATCTCAATTTTTCTATAAGTTGAAGTCTCATTTCTTACCAACTACCCACTGTCATTAATTTCTCAATTTTCAAGTGTTCAGAATTCATGAGATATAAAATCATTGACTTATCACACAAATATGAGATAATTTAAAATATTGCAAACAGTTCAAGTTTATCTCATTTTATTGGAAAAAATGAAAATATTTTTCAAGTTCTAATGTGAAGCTTTCTTGAGATAAATTATTTCACTTTTCAAATTCTACTTTAAATTTAATTTAAAATTTAAAATGATTAGTTTTAATTTAATTCAAGTAAGTAAAATGTATTTCTTCATTTAAATTTTCTTACATGTGTAAAAAAGAGTAATTTTTTATTCATTCAAGACATGCTGATTTTTTTTTTTTTTTTTGATTCAGGCAATGAGGAAATAAGAGTAAACAAAAGCAATCTATAGGTCTGACCTACAAAATTCATGTTCTTGTAAAAGACAATAAATAAATAAGACAATATTAAAGATTTCAGATATATGCATGTAGGCACTGACTTCCTGATTATTAGGCAGGATGATTTGAGGATTTCATATTTAGCACCAGATTACTGCAGCATTTTTTCTTCTTCTTCTCAGGAGAAAATACGTGAGGAAACTACAGCCAAGAATAGTGACAACAGAAGTAATTGTGGGTACCAGTGCAACGGCTGAAGCAGAGGTAAGGTATTCCAGTAAAACCCCAGAAAAGTTAAAGAAATGGGCTATCAATAGCCTTAGAGGCCAGGAACAGAGTGTTTTTGATTATTTTCATTTTTAATTAATTAATTAATTTGATACAGAGTCTCACTATGCAGCTGAGCCTTGTGATTTTCCTGATTCAGCCTCCCCAGTTCTAGAACTACAGGCACACACTCCTACACCCGGTTTCAGTGGCCTGCATGGCAGGGCATGCGCTATTGACGATGCCGTCCAGGTCTCTGTCCTTGCCACACAGGCGCTTAGACCACTGAGCTCTCTTCCCAGCCCATTTATGTGTTTCTAAATCTGTTTTAACATCTTTCCTGTTCTGCTGAAATTTTTGTTGTTGAAGAGATAGCTGACTGAAGTTTTCCACAGACTTAACAAGGAAACAACCGTCTGTTTTTTGAGGCTCAATGTCATTTTGTAAAAAAGTCATTTGGGCTCTACCATAAGTGATATAACAGTAGGAAAAGACTTCAACACGTGCCAAAACCAAAAGAAACCATCTGGAGGGAACTGTGTTCAGAAAAGGCCAAGCATGAGAGAAATGAAAGAAAGAAATGAAGGAAGAAAGGGCAAAGGCCAAGGAAAAAGAAAGGAGAGATAAAGGAAACAAATAAATAATATATCAAACTGAGATTTTAAAAAGATAAGGGCAGCAGTAACAAGGCTTTTCTCTAAACTGTTAAGTGTTAAATATTTCAGGCCTTATGGGCCTAAATGGAGCCCTGTCAAAGTACCAGATCATGCCTTTGTAGTCTGAAAGCAGCCTCAAGAATCAGAGAAACCAAGGGGTGTAACAGTGTTCAGAAATTGTTCTATACATAAGCACTAAAAAAACCATGCATATCACAAAACACGTCATGAAATGTTCTTCTTCTTCGCATGCCTTATGGAAACTTAAATATGAAAAAGAAAATTTGTAGATTATGGGCTCTCCATCAACAGTTTAGTTTGCAAATATCTGACCTAGAGCTGCAAAGGTAAGTCGTGTCGATGACTGAGTTGCAAAGGGGGGTAGAAAAGGATGGGACCGAGCATGCCGGCTGCAGTTTCAGTTCTGTCACTCTGAGCAAGATGGCACCTCTTGATGTTCATTATTTTAGCCACTAAAGCAAGAATGTTGAAATAAATGAACATGTGACTCTGTACAATTGTTTATTGGAGTTTATTACTTCAGTTCTATTATTTGCCAAAATCTCTGGTTAGGACAAAAAATGGGATTTGTTCTTCAGCTAACGGAGTGAACTCCTTATAGACTTCTGAAGAAATTGATCTGTTTATACTTTTGGTGATATCTGGCTGGAGATGAGTGAGAACTCTTAAATTCCATGCAGCAAGGCTCCTACAGTCTTTAAAGTTATTAGTACCATAGCACCTTGGCTTACAAACACAATTGGTTTTATGATTAGAGGGACAATGATCGGGCCGATTGTGTGGGGAAGATGGTCACGTGTGTCACTCCGTGAAAGTTCGCCAGCAGAAGCAAAATCTTGCTGAATGCTCTTGTGTGTGTCCTGCTTGCAATCAGAAGTGTTTAAGACCCAAGGTATTACTAGAGCTTTCTCTAAGGACCTTATGTAAATGGGCTATGGAACTTCTTATCCATAATAGTTTATCTCATCTGCCTCAGTTTTGGTTAACTTCACAGGCTGAGTATCTTTGAAGAAGAGTACAGTCCCTGCGCTAACTCCATCTTGTTTCCCTCTTTGATTCCATTTGTCTTTTAAAGATTTTCCTTTTTTAATTACTTTTAGTAGGAAATAACACTATGACAGTTTCAAAACATGCCATTAGTACATTCCCAATATTTGATACAAAGCATATCATTGTCTTCCTAGTAGTTATACAGAGCACAGGTTTTAGATATGATAATTTTTCTAATCATTATTGGTACCAAAATATTCTCATTGAACTAAGGAAAGTAGTTGTATACATAATCCAATGTTCCATAATTTCAGCGCATTATTGATATAACTGGCAATGTCAGAAGCTGTTGACTTGAGCCTTTTACAGCTCAGTATATTAATAGGGCTTTACTTTTTATTCCTTGTGGTTAAACTTTTCTGCTGTGTGGTTAAGACCAAGTTGAAGTAAGACCTATATAGCAAAATATGTAACTTTTGTATCTCCCAAGGTCAGTCAAATCCTCTCAGGATTTACCTTGAATCCATATACAGTGCTTTGTAGAACTATTGTCAGTCTCAGCCATCTGGATGAGTCATGGCCATTGCTTGAACAGTGTGCTCTCTGTGAGAGCCTGGGAGGTTGTTTTCTCTCTGAGGAGCCTCCTTAGGCACACTTCTTCACAGCCACTCTCTCTTTTTTGACACCTTAGATGGGAGGAGCGGTGGGTATGGTCAGCATACATCTCCATGTCAACAGATCCAAGGGCCACATAGCACAGATCACTGCCCAGAGGGAGCAGTCAGCCCATGATGGCAAGGGAGGCCACCCCTCTCAGCAGGAGCCATCCTTCCACCCTGGGAGCCAGGTTGCCACCTCTAAGGTAGCTGCCTTCTGAGGTAAGGATGAAGAAAAGCTCAAGTTGATCACTATTACCCATCTATCAATGGGACAAACACTCCAGCTATGAAACCCCAGCTCCTTCCCATTGGCTTTTCTCCTCTATAACAGCCACAGTCAGGCCATTGAGGATGAACCAAGAAACCCTTCTCTTCCCAGCTGACTGCAATGATTAAAGCTCTTTCACTCCCTGCAGTGCTGCTCAAAATTTTCCTTGATTGTTGTATGGGACAGATACTGAATCTGATCAGCTGGGACTTCCAGAGTTGGGGGTCTTTGTCCTAAAACTCTGGTGACACACTGGTTTGGTTTTGTGACAGTAGGCTTGTGTTTTTTGGTGCAATGCTGTAGGACAATGTAGCTGTGAATACTGACTTCCTATGTGATCATTTTTCAGAATTTAAAATTTACATATTTAGCAAGATATTAGCACACAATTTTTCTCTCTTCTCAGGAGACAATGTCTGTAAGGTGTAATTTGCAATGCAGGTTCTGTGAAAGAAATGTGACATCTTTGCAGATTTAAAATGAACAGCTGGTGTCAACCCTAACAATATCTTAAAACAACAAGGAAGGGAGGGATCTTATGCATGATTGACTGGTAGGACCTATTACAAAAGACTCCGGCGCCACAAGCTCCCACAAAGCCCATCAGGAACTCATAAAAAAATACTTATGTAAGGATATTTTACTAGCAATTGCCTGTTCAACATTGGATTGGCTCTACTTTCTCATTAACTCTTATGGCCAACAGTTATTTTTTCAAAATATATCAGGGGTCACTCAGTATTTTGGGCTTTAAAAACTTCTTCCAACTTTAAAGATTCATTTGTTTACTGTGGCACATTTGTTAGTATTATCATATTCCACTACTTCCAAATAAATACTACTTTTAGAAATTGACTCTGTTAATATGGTTGATAATTCTGTAAAATATATGACAGTTTGTGGTAGCACACCAAAATATATTGAATTTATTTAGATAATGTTTCTAAAGATTACCGCAATAATATCTACTGTCCTACGAATTGTATTATTCTCTATCCCTGCATATGGGAACAATGGAGCCTGCTTTTGACCAATAGAATGCAAAAGAAATGTACTGTGGATTCCATGAACAAATTCTCAGCAGATTCTAATTCTTTCATCAAAGTCCATATTTGTGTTTGAAAAATAGCACTGTTGCATGCTGGAGAAAAGAAGCAAAAACGAGAATGAGAAAGAAAGGGGGAGAGGGAGAAAGAGGAGAGAAAGAGAGAGAGACAGAGAGAGCAGGCTCTAGATGTTCCTGTTCTCTAAGCTGAGGTATCACATAGGTGAATGGATTTAACTCCAGCCTAGCCTTGTACCGAAACAAGCCTGATCACCAGTTGAGATCCTAGATGACTACAGCCAAATTCTTAAACCCAGGAAACTTCCAAAATAAATACATGCACATCCACTCCTGCATTTCAGGATCTGCAAAATCTTTACCAAATAAAAGAATTATTTTAATCCATTAAGAGTTGGGTAGCCTGCTGAGCATCCATGGACAGCAAATCCAGACTTGATATTAATTAAAGTTCATAATGATCGATTGTACCACACCTAAATTTACAGTTATTTATGTGTACTGTGCCTTCACTCGGCTGCTTTGCTATAAATCATGCTGAAATGCAAACTATTCAAGCTCTATGTTATCCTAATTTTAAGTAGTTATAGTTCTTCAGACAATTCTCTGGTCAATATAATTTATTTAAATTGAACATAACATAATAATGAAGCAATGTGGGACAAATTTTAAAGTGATCTATTATACATTTAGTGTGGATTCTGCTCCTTTTTTTTGGCCAGCTCAGCTCACCCTGGGGCATGTGGTGCCGGGGATCGAACGGCGGTCCCTGTGCTGCCTAAGCTTGCCTCCGCAAGGGCCTTAGACTGCTGGGCTCTCTCAGTGGCCCTAAATTCTGCTTATAAATTATTCAAAGTTTTTCCATTTCACCAAGATGCCATGAAATGTAATTATATCATTCTGTGGAATATAGTGTTTACATTTCTAAATAAGTATCTTTTCAAATAACATCTAAAGTGAGGGAAATGAAATTTTATTTGATGTGTATGCTATTGAAATTAAAACAATTTTTCCTAACATGAATATAAAGTTCCACTATATAAAGCTACCCATAATAGTATGATATATGTAATTTTTATTTTAATCGTAGATTGTCTGAGGTGGGCCTAATATTTTCTCAGTGCTTCCTCTTCAAAATAAAGCAAACAAACAAAAAAGGCAAGAACTACTTAAATTGTGCACAAATTGCTGTTAATAAATTAGAACATTCATAAATTGATTCCCCATTCTGCGGCTAAAAACACATCATTATATGCTGTTTTATGTCCTTTGAAAGGCGCGCTGATAAGTGCCTGTGTTCCAGTCCCTTTCTGTGTCCTTTGTGTTCTTATCTTTCCCAAGGCAGCAGACAATCTTGCCTTTCACTAACCTTTGGCACTGGACTATCAGCAATAAACTGCGCGTCTCCTTAATTAGCATCACCCAGGGTGTGTTCCACGAGGAGCGGCCCCACCACCAGTAGCGTGCACCTGCCTGGGTGCCGCAGGTAGAAGGGGACCCAGTGTCTCAGGGCTCCAGGGCGTCCATCTGCAAGGGTTCTGAGGAGCCCTGAAGCAGTGGCTAAACACTTTTATCTTCAGCACCCTTACTGGAGCCTCCTGTTCTGGAACCTCCGCCTCAGTGAAGCCCGTGATGGACAAGAACTTGAACAGACACATGCAGAACAGCCCCTGGAGAGAAGCCAGAGGCTTCCATTTACAAAATGAAAAGAAGAAAACAAACACAAAAACAAAAACAAAAAACAAAAGGCCTTTCTACCCTTTTTATGACAAAGCATATTAGCTTTGCCTTTAAATTTGACCTAAGCCTGCTCTCGGAAGCCATGTCACTTGAAAACATTTTAATCTTTTCATGTCATTGTATGTTTTAAGTTCAAATTTTGTAGTATAGCTTCAAAAATACTCCCGGCCAAGTTTTTCCTGAAAATATTGAATGGATTACAGCATTTTATGCATAAGTTAAGATGGTACAATTGACACGTTGAAAATTTTA
The DNA here is from genome assembly GCA_004027025.1 of Myocastor coypus. NCBI lineage: Eukaryota > Metazoa > Chordata > Mammalia > Rodentia > Myocastoridae > Myocastor > Myocastor coypus. Next base: position 71,110 of record PVJA010000912.1, on the reverse strand, counting down.
AAAAATGGTAGCAATGAATTATAGAAAATGTAATGAATGTCTTTTACTGAACAATAGATCAAACATGGGTATTTAAACTGAAAGAATTTTAAAAGGCTTAATTTTTGTTCTCATGTACCCACACTTTTCTTTTTCAGACCTTTTTCCTCTGCCAAGAAGAATTTAACTGTGACAGTTAATAGGTATATTTTGTTGAAGCTAAGTTCTTTTAATGTCAAGCTATTATATCTTCTACATACAGAAAAAAGAAAATGCCAAGAGTTCTCACAAGTAGGTACACATTCTTTAAACAGAGAAGTACTAAAAAGGCATTGTGTTACTAGACTGATGTGCTCAAAGATAGGCAACTGAATCATGAATCTATTAAAGGCGGTTCCGGAGGAGGCAAACACCCTGCAAGTTAGCACGTCCTGAAGACTAAACGTCTCCCGTGCTCTCCTCAGTCTGAGTAAGCAGCGCGCCATTCAGTCAACAAAAACTTGAGGAAGAGGAGTGCCACAGACAGTGACTTCGTTGCACAAGCTTCACTAGACACAGGCCAGTGAAGAAAGCGTACCATAATCCACTGTTAACTTATTTTTAAGTGAAAAGGTGAGAAAATACAGAAATATAACTTCAGGTTGAAATGATTTCCACTTGCAGTAGAGCTGCTCATGTATTTTAAAAAGAAATAACCACTATAATTAGGCTCTATGTTTTGAGTTTTAAGTGTTTGCTTATCATACGCTTTTCACCTAATCAGTGAGAAAAGGAGGCCAGGAAATTCTCCTTCCAGGAGTTGTATTATTATCTGGGACTAAACTCTCAAGATTTAAACCTGGGTCTAAATCTCTGTCCTTTAATATGCGCCCTCTTCCTTGACTGCACACGAGTCTCTGAATATCAAAGTAAGAACTGTATTTTAGCAATCTAAGTGAGAGCTCAAACTTGCACCGTCTTCTGCACTTCACAAAGGGATGAATTTCTCTTACAAAGTAGATAGGAAATGTTCCCAAATTCTAGACTACAAAGCATAACCAATGCTATGAACTATTTAGAAGGTTTTTTTTTTTCAAGGAAAATTAAGAACAACTCACACAAAAGAAGAAGAAAAATAAAATGGAACATATAAACAGAGAAGTTTGCATAGATTGTAGCATTCCACCTTATGAATACAGTGACAAAAATGACCAAGTATAAGATCAAATATTAATTGCTGTTCGTGAGCACATTTACGCAATGTTCCAGATGTTTCAATTCCTTAAGATATCAGTAGACTTGAAGTGAAAACAAGCTTCCAACTTAAATATACCTGAAAGAATCTGTGTACTAAACACCAGTGGATACTTATTATTTATACAAGTAGTGCAAGGTTCAAAAAAGTTTGACTGTAATGGGAACCTGCCAGGTAGCTCAGTTGGTTAAAGCACATGGTTCAGTAGAGTCGCTCAGTCCCTAGGGACCATGGTTCGATCCCCATCTCTACATGGTGCATGAGATCTGCCCTTAAGGTAGCCAGAGGCAGCTTAAAAAAATCCTTCTCAAGTTTAGGGGCCTGGGACACGGCTCAGTGAAATGTGAGCTTGCCTGAGCTGCTGAGCTCACTCTCTGGTACAACAAAAAAAAAGTGTTACACAGTAAAGGTAATTATTTAAATTTGTTTCACTATATCCCAAATTCTTTTGAATACTGGATCTAACTTTCAATGAAAAGCATTTTATAAATCAAAACAAAAAATATAGACAGTGTGCACCATGTGTTCTCAGAAGCTGAGGTAGGGCACTATGGTCTATTCGCAAGTGTAAGTGTCGTTCTGCATTTTTCCCTAAAAATAAGAAGATGCATAAAATATCACTTTATGATAAGTAGTTTTTTTCTGTTAGTTTCACTTTTCTTTTTCTGAGCCAAAATATATTAAAAAAAACATTAAAATCCATAAAAGAAAAAGAAGACGAAGACGAAGAAGAAGAAGAAGAAGAAGAAGAAGAAGAAGAAGAAGAAGAAGAAGAAGAAGAAGAAGAAGAAGAAGAAGAAGAAGAAGAAGAAGGAGAAGAAGCAGAAATCAACAATGGCTACTGCGATGTGTCGAGGATAAAATTCACATCTTGGAATCTTGGATTCATTTGCTTATAAAGCTCTCTGCATGTGATGTGAGAGCCCCATTAGGTTAAGTAAGATTATGAGTTATCTCCCAACACACACACACAGCATCTATTTTCCTCCTCTTTTCATCTTCCTTTTCATTTTTGCTTATTGAGACAGAGTCTTACTACACAACCCGGGCTGGCCTTGAGCTCATAGTAATCCTGCCTCAGCCTCTCCAGTGCTAGCAGGGTAGGTGTGTACCCCAAAGCCTGTCCACAGTCTGTTTCCTAGGTACATACATTAAATGTTGCCGAATTGGGAAAGGGTGGGTGGTTGGAGTTCCATTACGTTGCTTCCTACAAATTTTCATAGAGAAAGCTGAAGAAAACACAGTAGGGGAAAGATATGGCTTCTTTAGTAAGTGATACTAAGAAAGTGGGCCATTTACCTGAATCTAGACGCATTTCTCTCACCATACACTAAATTGAAATTGAAACGAATCAACGAACTGAATGTTGAAACAGAAACAATATCCTACAAGACAAAATAGACGAAATTTGGAAATCCTAGTCAGAGACAAGCTCTTCCCATATAGAACCAAGAATCACCAAATGCAATTCTAGCCAATCAAAAGCTCTGCACAGCAAAACAACCCGTGGAGTGCAGATGACCCACAAAATGGGGTAAAATTACCAGCAATTCTTCCGAGTACCTATATTTATATCTAGAATATATCAAGAATTCAAAACGTTCGACCCTCCCAAGAAATAAAAGAGCAAGTGAAAAAATAGACAAAAGAAATGGGGACACTTCACAGAATAGATACAAGAGACCAATAAATTCAGAAGAAGAAGAAGGAAAAACAACCAAAAAACCCTTCCTTAGATGAAAACAACACTGAGATTTCATCTGGTCCCTCAAACACTGGCAGCAGAAAATCAAATAACAAGCCCTGGTGAGGCTGCAGGCCGCCTTGAGGGCAGCCCTGCTACACTAGGTGGAAATGTAAAATAGGACAGCCATGGTGGAAATCGGTATGGAGAGGCCTTAGTGAAAGTGAAATGAAAACATAGCCTCCCTCAGCTGTTCCCTTTCTGGGTAGCTTGCTAAGAGTCAAGACATCGTATGGCAGTGATACATGAGTGCTGGGGCTCATGGGAGCCCTGCCCACACAGCTATCCTTGGAAGCTGCCTGTGTGAAGGGATAATGCAAAGGTGACATTTGCATACAGTAGAGTCTTTCTCTGCCGTGAATAGACACTTGACGCATCTATAGGAAAACGGATGCACCTTGTGACTGCAATGTGAAGTGAAATTTCATAATTTGATTTAAGTAAATCTAATTACAAATAAGAGTGAAATAAAAGCTAGGTAATAGGAATTCAGTGGCTCAGTCTTTTTCCCATGAGAAGGTGATCAAGATGCAGTGGGAAGGAGAAGAGAGGGGAGGAAAACGTGGTGGAAGAGGATTGAGGGAGTGGAGCCGTGTGCACCAAGTCCACAGGGGGACTGCGCACGTGTCCTGCCAGCGTGCTAATAAAAGAATGGGGTGTGTGAAATGGATCTGGAGCTGGGAGGAGCTTGCCAGACACGCTTCTTGCTGGGAGCCAGCAACTTCAAGAATCACCAGCAGGCAGTTACTTTGGTTATTGGGGGACAATGACCAATACAAGTTGCAGGAGGAAACGTCATATAAGTTCACGGTGTGGTTGGTTTTACTCCATTGGTGTGCTGGCCTATCGGCCAATAGCCGCTTCACGGTCTCAGCAACTCTACTCTTCTCCATGGCATGGTTTATTTTTTTATTTTATTTTATTTTTTTGAGACCATATTACCTCTAGTATTAGTTAGGGTGTCACTTAGAGGAACAGATATAAGGAACAGATACTATCACAAGGTATACACCGTATAAGGAATTAGCAGATTGGCTTACAGCATTCAGCTGCAGAGTCAGATGAGGAAGCATGCAGAGGGCATCTGCACACCTCAGACTGAAGAATTCAGTCCCAAGGTCTGAAGCTCACGCCATTGCCCCGGGAAGGTCTCTGGCCATCAGTCAGTGGGTCTGTGAGGGAAGACTGAAGAGTCTGCGATGGAAGCTGAGGGATCCAGGCCGGAGGGTGAGGAGCCTGAGCTGCAAGCCAGGCAGGCAGTGCAGTCCCAGCTGAAAGCCAAGACTGAGGCTCCTCTGAGGAAGTGGGAGTTCAGCCCCTTCCTCAGCCCCTTTGTGTGGTCTCTTCATGCTGAGTCACTCTGGGGCGGGCCCATTGCATCCTAGGGCTGTCCCTTTGTCCCCACCAGCAGGAGGCCAAGTTGACACAATGTGCCAACCACTACAGTTGACTTTGAGAGGTTGCAGTCCATAGTAGTCTGTCTCATAAGCAGAACAACATGGGACAGGAACATTGCAGGGGGAAAGAAGCGCTGGTAGAGGACAAATAGTCCACTGGCCAGCAGGCCAGAAGCAGTGAAGCATGGAAGCTCCTCTCTTTTCCTTTTATGCCATCCATGCCTTTTGGGGGTGCCAACCATGGCAGAGTGGGTTTGCCCTGATCTGCTCTAGCCTGTACTACACCCATCAGGGGCCTAATTTACTAACACAAACCTCGAATCCGATATCACACAGTGTAGATCCGGTCAACTCCAAAGGCTCCATCTATGAGAACATGAGGCTTGGAGAGGGAGGGGCAGCTAGATATAAACTGAAATAAATATCCAATTCTTCATTCATGAGGGACAGTACCTAATAAGGCCCTGTCAGTACTCAGCCTTATCGTAGAGGACTTCAGATTGTGTGAGACTCTACACCCTTCGGCTAGAATTTTCCACCCTAGCTGAAGTACACAAGACAGGGCTAAGAATTAGTAAGACAGCTTATCGCCTGGAATTTAAAGGATCTTTGATTTCCTGGATACCAGAAAGGACGGAAAACTCAAGTTTGACGTGTTCCGTTTCCCGTGTTCAATTAGTCGATATTTAATATTGACTCATAGAGACTGTAGAAATGTGACGGGAGTGAGGGCTACCCAAGCAATTCAGCCTTCCTTTGTGCTGCATGGGTTACAAGGCTCAGGGTAAACCAAATATCAGTGATAACACCCTAGATGGCCTTCGCGGTCTTCAAATGTATTTGTTTACATGCTCGACATTTCTCTGCGATAGTTAGAGCTTCGACTAATGCAAAATCCAACCATGTGAGAAACAAGGCACCCGAGCGGAAACTGTTTGTGCCTTGTCCTCTCCCGATGTCACCCTTTCCTGTCACGCTGCACGGGCACATGTCCACAAAGGGAGCAATATTTACAGGCTGCGTTTTACATAATTCCAGGGAAAGACTATCTCCTCTTGCTCCGCAGAGAATTCCCCCGGCGCCCCCGCTTGCCTTCGTGCTATTGTGCTGCGTCCTGCAGAGCCGTGCGCCGCGGCCGCCCCGCCTGCGCAGCTGAAGCCGAGTCATCCATCACCGCAGTCACGGGCACCGAGGACCTTATGGGCCGGGAGTAAATTATGAAGCTGGAAAGAAGGTGATCATTTTTTGCAGAAACGGCTATTTTATGTTGCTGTTCTGGACATCATCGCTCCTTTCTTGTTTGGCATAATGAAAGAGGAAACACCGGGAGCAGGTTTTTGTCCCTCGGATTCACGCTGTAGGAAGGAAACACAGTCAATGGAAGTGCACTTAACACACCGCACACTGCCTGATCTTTTCCTTGTTTATTTTGAATTTCAGATGTGATTCTCGGCTGACCTGCTGTTAATGCTATCTAGCTGCAGATTTCTCAGACTTAAGTGTGTTATAAATGGATAAACTGCTCTACGTGGACTGGCTTACACTAACTGATTTGCAGTCCAGGCTGGGCATTAGAAAAGCAAAGTTGTCAATTATCCTTGTGGATTTCAGGCACAGAGAGTCAAACTAGGTAATTTTTTAAAAAATTTTTCTCATCTCTCTTTTTTCCCCTATACTACAAGCATCAATTAATAGCAGAAAATATAATCTAAATTCATGAGGTACTCACAAACTTATCATTTTGCCTCATGTATTTACATAAGTCTTTATTCTAATGAATTTAAAAATCAGTTTAACATTCATAATATGGGGAAAATGGTAGGTAATTCTGAGAAAAGTGACTGGCTTCCTAAGTACTATTAAAGAAAATTGAAATTGAGGATTAAATCATAAAATGTGAATACTCTAATCCATGCCTATCTGGATAGAATATTTCTTCTCTCTTCCATTATTCTAGTTTGACAGCTTGTCTTGTTACATATATTTATACAGACCTGCCTAAGTTTTTTTTATAAATATGTTATTTTTACAGAAATGTATTACGTTGTTATCACAAATAATGCAATATAATTTTTGTATCTAGGATATGATCCTTTGCTTTATTAGATAAACAGCCTCTGAACTCTAACAAAGCTTTTGAACACTTAATTTCTTTACTATAACCCATATAATGATTCTCCACTAGTTGCCTTGAATTGGTTTGAATAGTGGAAATTGCATTGTATTTAAATAACCACAATTGAGTAATGAAAATATAAATTAATATCTCAACTAATTAATATTAATTAACATTTTAAGTTTGGAAAGAGTCTGGTCTTTTATTGACAATAGGGATAAAAGTAGCATTATAATTAAATGTTAAATGCTAAGAAATGACTAAGCCTTATTACATTTGACTATTGTGTATGGAAGATAAATACTTAACACAAATTAAACTGGCATTTTGAAAGAAACATTTACCTTTCCTTCAGGATGACCATGTGGACTTTTTAATGCTATAGCTGCTGGATGTTTATGCAAAATGCCAATGCCATCGCAGTAATAAAGTATAAATGTTGGAAAAGAAATTAAATTCCCCTTATATGGCAAAAGTGCGTTTTTTTATTATTATGCAGCCTGGTAAAGCAAGCTAATCTTAGTCCACATGAAGCCACTTTTTATTGAGACAATCAAAGGCGAGAGAAGGCGGGCATAGTAGCTTTATTGTGAACTACTTTATTGGCTTCAGCTGCTGTTTTTGAATAAAGCCAGGCTCTTCCACTTTATGGGCAGCACTCTAGATTCTACTGATCTTTTATTAAGGAACAGAAAGTTGACTACTGCAAAGAATTCCCTCATCATCTTGTCTTGCCAAGTTAGTAAAATTATGAAAGAAACAGTATACAAAAAAAAAAAAAAAAAAAAAAAAAAAAAAAAAAAAAAAAAAAAAAAAAAAAAAAAAAAAAAAAAAAAAAAAAAAAAAAAAAAAAAAAAAAAAAAAAAAAAAACATGTACATTCTTACCTAGAGTTTTAAAGTTCAGGTGTTTAAAATGGCAGGAACTGTAAGAACATTAATTAAATATAAATAATTCCTGAGATGCTCTTAAATATTTTATCTCCAGTTTTTAGTGGTGTACCGAAGACTATTCACTCGAGGAGAGTCTGGATTGGATACCTCTTAAAAAATACCTCCAGTGAGCCAACCTCAGGCCTCAAATAGACCAAGGTTCTAGGATTTCACATGTCCTTGCAATGAAGTATCATGACTCCTATTTCAAAGACAGATTTATAGGCGTGCATGTAACCAGCAATGCTCGAATTTCTTAGGAGCATCCCGCAGGACATTAAACGCACGTGGTTTTCTCTATGCGGTAAAACGCCAGCTTTGGACCTGCGCCTTCCTGCGCCGGCTTTTCCCAAAAGCAAAGTGGTGTAACCCATCCTGAGTGGCCTTCTCGCTTAGGCTATGGCTTTACTATTTTTGTGTAAGGCAGTTTCCGGGTCTACAGTATAATTTGAAATCAATTTATGTAATTGATAATGCAGGAGATTCACATGGTCTATCGCAAGGAATCACTTGGCTGACAAGTTCTCTAGCATGAGCAAACTGCCAGTAGCATATTCGTTTGCTGCCTAAAAATTAATAAAACTCATTGTGAATTAGTTGAAGTGAGAGTGGGACATTAACCTAATCCTTGGCATTTGTAAATGTCACACATACGGATTACAAAGTGGAACACCTCAGTCACATATAACAGCAAGCATTGCTGCTTGTGAGCCTTCTGACTCACTTGGACAACACTGTCACTTGCAAGCTCAACAGAGCTCATTAAGAAGCAATGGAAGTTTGAAAGAAGATACATGCAACATTTCCCAAAGCAGCCAACAAGTAAAGAGAACTGTTGCGTAGCATCTGTGACTCTCCTGCTCAAAATACAGCAGCTGCCCGTAGGTTTCTGTTTGATAGTGTCATCTGTGACCCGTTTATTCCAATAACATCGAAGAAGTCAATATAACTTCTTTCATCAGCTCTCTTGAAAATGTCTGCACTAAAACTGTAACTACAATGAAAGTTGATTTTCATATTGCTCTAAAGAGGAATTCCTTTTTTGTTTGAAAAAACATCAAGATTATTATTTCATTCGAAAGCGATGATTATGTACCTTTAACACCTGTGACTGATTTGCCCCATTTACATGCTCCTACACAACCTTAATCCTTCCCTTGTATAATAGAAAGGCATCTGGTATTAGTCAGTGAATTAAAGATCTTGTGCTTGCTTGAAAGATAACTTAAAGGCCTTATATCAATGATATAGAAGATGCACAGTTATCCACTCTTCAAAGCCTGCTGTGCAGTTTACATAAGAATTTCCTTTCCAAGTTTAAATACCTAACACATGAATATGGATAAGAAAATTAATTGGTAGAAAGTTATATAATAGCCAAAGGTCTCCACCTTCTATTAGATAAACTGAGACTCATTGTTCATTTAAGCAGTGATTTTGCGTATTATACACACAATCTATTCCAGCTCATTTTTGATGTTGTCACCAGAAATGTCATTAAAAGCTCCAACTCTAGAGGTATGTGTGCCAGGATTCAGGACAGCAGTGACACGGAAGCACACTGGGAACATCTTTAGAAAGTCTAGGGAGGCTCAAGTTATTTCTGAGTGTCTTATGTTTATCTTATAGTACACTTTTTAAAGTCTTCTTTTTGATCCTATTTAACTCAGTGCTTAAAATATCATTCTACATTTTTCTTTAGGCACTTCTTAATCTCTGCATGTGGTTTAATTCTAGTGCTTTTTGTCTGCCCCAACCCTAGTGAAACACTGAGCAAATTTATCTTACAGATGAGGCACATGATTACTTAGTTTTTCCTTATTTTTTATTTCTGTGCAATGATTCTTGCAAGTCACAGAAAGGATCAACACTTTCTCTCTTCTCTTCTCTGTAGCAGAGAAGTTAGAATGTGCGATGGTTTGTGTCTAGATATGCACCCAAAGCCTCCTGCCGTCCTAGGTGGGGCTTGATCAGAAGGCGCGGAGTGTAGACTGGGTTATGCTACACTAAGGGCGTGTGGTCACTACACCAGTCCACTGATTTGGCACCGCGCCAATTCTAGGATGCTGGACAGTACAACAGAGCAGAAAGAAGCTTCCAAGGCCTCTGGCTTGCGTTGCCATCTTCTGCCTACCATGAACTTTTTCTCCTCTGCCATGTCAGTCGGCAATGACACCTCGCTGTGGAGTCAGGGGATTAGTGACTTAAACTTTAACAAACGGGCTTTTCAGAGGGTTCAGAGATGGGTAAAGCAGGTTCCTGAGTGCGCCTGGACGAGTCAGCGATGCAGGAATGACCTTAGGAGCTGCCTTGTCCACGCTGTGCCTTTCCCTGAATGCTGCTTCATGGCTGTCCGTAGGTGAGCGATTCTCCTGGGCTCTGCTCGGCTGCCTTGATGTTTTCTTCTGCCTTGGAGCCGGCTGACCCTGCTGTGAAGTCTCTCTTGGGCTGACTGTCAGAGGTCTATGGATTCTCCCAGCCATGGTAGGATGGCTTATGCAGACAGTAATACAGCACGTAATCTCAAACATTATAGCCGAGGGGCTAAAAGTCAAACCAGTCAGTGAAATGTAAACCAAGCAGCCATACACACATAAGTTTAAAAATTCCAAGACATGGAAGCAAACAGATACTACCTGACCTAATGCTGACCAGGCTAACGCGTTTAAAGGACTTCCTATGCATAGACACTTGTCTAGGTCTTCACCTGTCCTGCTAACGTGGCCCTCATATTCTCCAATGGCTATTATTCTATAGATAGGAAATTAAATCACATCTCACTTCAGTCTTTTAAAAACCTTAATTCATTTTATTGGTATATCTTAGATATCTATAATGATCACAGTGGCAATATGGAATTTGGTGCTGCATGGTATGTTTCCTGACTTTTTCTCCCCCTTTCCCAGCCTCCCTTTAGCTTCCCTTCACCTGTTTATTTAAAGCAGCTTTGTTTCCATGTTCTCCTTCTATTCTCTTTCTCTCCCTTCCCTGTCCTTTGTTTTAAAACTGATAAATGCCATGTATAAATCAGAGCTTCTGGCCATATGTCTTAGTTGCTTTTTGTTCATTGCTGGGGCAAATACCTGACAGTCAAAATGAAGGAAGGAAAGGTTTATTTAGCTCACAGTTCATAGAGTTTTCAGTCCATATTTGGCTGGCCCAAGGCTGGGTGGAGCAGGGCAGACAGCATCCAGTTCATGGCGGCAGAACAGCAGCAAAATGGTGGCAGAGGCAGCCAATCGATCAGGGCAGCAGAGCAGCAGAAACAGCTCGAGTCTGTCTCTCTGCCTCTCTTTATATCACATCTAGGCTTTCCACTTTAGCCTCCGCCTTAGGCTACACCCATAACCCCAGAAGTACTTCGACCCATAATCCCATCAGTACTAAAACCCATAATTCCAGGGATCACAGATCAACTCTCAAACTCTAGAAGTCCCCACCCAATGACTACATGAGGCTTTGGGGGGGGGGGGACAACTAGACATAAGCCATAACACCATATATACTTTATCTGGCTGCCTCCCTTTTTATTCCCTAGATGTACTAAAAAGAGACTGGCAAAGTAACAACCAGAGTAAACTATGTCCATCACAGGACACAGCTTCTGAGCTCAACATCCAGGACAGCAAACCTGAAGTTTAGGTGATCCAGGAATTCATCTTGGGGTAATACATTGAAAGAATATGGAGCAAAATATAGGTATATTATCATAGCAGGTGTTTTCCACCATTTTGATTTTCATAGTCCAACCTTCTGTGGCTTGTGTCTAGATGTTCCCTAAAGTGTCATGTGGTAGAGGTGGGGATTTTTGGAAGCTCTAGAGTGTGTGACACCAGGGATAGTTCCCGGTTCAGTGCTAGGCTCCGGGGACCTAGGATTGGGGGCGCCCTCCGCCTCATCCCTCCTGCTTTGCTACCTGCTGTCTGCCATGAGCTGTTTCCTCCCCAGGATGCTACTCCACCTCAGAATCTGCCAGTTTTTGACAGAAACCGCTATGAATTACGACCTAAATAAACCTTTCCTTTTTAACTTTGAGTGTTGGCTATTTTCTTTCAGCAACCAGAGAAAAGTAACTACAAGACAGTCATTCTCTGTATGTTTTTAACCATCTCACATTCGCAGACAAACTAAAGATTAGTATTTACACCTTAAGATCTGACCTGTTGGTTGATGAAATATATTTGAGATAATACTCCTAAAACAGTGATATTTTTCTTCTCTTTTCTTTTCTTTGTTATGTATTTGGTACAGGGACTCACAAAGATAAGCAGCTGGGCCTCGCAGTGACCCTCCTTTTTTCAACCTCCCAAGCACTGGGAATACAGGTGTGTCCCACCATGTCTGTACTCCGTTGCTGGTTTAGCACACCCATGGATGGGGCCGGAATGACATGTAGTGCCAGGGATCAAACCCTGATCCCTGTGCATGTCGAAGTAGGCATTTAGTCTGCTGAGCTATCTCTCTGGGCCTAGTGATATTTTTCTATGTATTCACATTTTATACTTTCAAAGAGCATTCATGTATTTTGAAAACTACAAAATCGTATTTATCATATTTTTTGCTAAGTTTACACAAGCATATTGTTGGGAATCTGGATTGTTAAAAGCAGACGTCAGATGGATACATAAGTCTACTCTGAAAAGATTTCAAGCTATGTTAAAGTGACTATCATTAATTAAAATCTTGTTATTTGCATATTTTTAATTAGGTCAGCTTTCCTTAACTTGAATAGTATTGATACTTTAGGTAGAATAGTTTCTCATTATGATAGAGTGCATGGAAATATAGCAGCATCAGTGCTGTCTACTTATTTATTACATGCCAAGAGCAATATCTCTTAAAAGTGAGGTGCTTGACATGCAGAATTCAATACTTTCTTGATGTTCATCTCCTTACCTGGTCCCAGTCTCATGGAGACTCACAGCTTCCTTGGGTGGGAAAATTCCTATTCAGTGGACCAATGAATTATAAGAATACTAGTAATTATAACAAACACATTATAAAATGCAAAACACAGACCTAATCAGATGTAAGTTTGTCATTCATTCTAATAACACATCGCCTACTTGCAATGAAAGTTGCATGCGTTCTATATGTCCAGCCCAGAGCTCATGTTCTCCATGCATTGTGTCCAACATCAGCTGGAGCCTTGTATGCTCTGTAAATTGTTGAAACAAAGGAACTGTAGAGGTGGAAAGAAGCATATAAACTGAAAACATACACACTGGAAGTGGAATCTCAGACATATGAGACACTCCACATTCCATTGGCTAGAACTGAGACACATGGGTAAGGCAAGAAGACATGTGAGATTCTGTGCAGTTGGATACTGGATAGAGAGAGGAGTGAGACATTTAATGAGTAATTTGTACGTGTGGCCTACGGAGCATAAAAGCAACATTTAGAGAGAGAGAGAGAGAGAGAGAGAGAGCAGACAGACAGACAGACTTAGAGACAGACAAAGACAGAGAAATAGACAGAAAGAGACAGAGAGAGGGACAGGGAGAGACAGAGAAACAGAGAGAGATGGACAGAGACAGAAGGACAGAGGGGAGAGAGAGAGAGAGAGAGAGAGAGAGAGAGAGAGAGAGAGATTGAGAACTTTGGCCCACCTACAAATAATCCCAAAATACAGACAAGAATATGAAGAAATAATTTGTTCAAACCACAAAACTGAATAAATTAAACAGTAAAAAGAAGTGAACTATAACTAGATATAGCAGGATAAATGAAATGTATATGAGTGAAAATATAAATTCCAGAACAACTCGGGTTCAGCACATGGTCTATAGACCCCAAAGGCCCCATAGCAGGGAGGGCATCATGGTAGAAAGGTAGGAAGGTGTGGCAGGGCATAGCTGCTTAGTGACCGTAACCAGGACTCACATGAGGGGCAGTCCCAGGGATGACTTCAGGATCTACCAGAGGCCTCTGCCAATAACTGGGCAGCACCCACGACAGTCAGGTTGGCATTATCAGCTCGGCCAACAGATCCACCTATAAAACTGTAAAACGACAAAGGCAAAGCACCATATATGATGCAGGAACGTGATAAAACTAGAGGAGTAGGAAACGACAGTCATAGAAATTAGGAAAGTGTTTAGCTCTGAGGGAGCCACAACTGAGGTGGTATGGCAGAACAGCATGAAGGTGCCAGCCAGCTATGGCCGAGACCTTCTGCAGAGACAGAGGCGTGGAGTTAATATTTTCCTTCATGTTCTTTTTATACATTATGTGTGGTATTGTTTACGCATGAAATAACGCTTTAAAATATTTTTAAAAGATGAAAATATAAGCATATAATTTTTTTGTAGTTTGAAAATTTTATTGGGCCAGAAAGATAACTCATTGTCTTAAATGCCAGCTTGACAAGTGTGAGGTTTTGAGTTGAATCTCTGGTACAAAAAATTAATATGTTTTAGATATACATAATGATAGCATTAATCATACAGAATTTGTACCTCTGCATGGTATTAGCTGTCACTTAACATTTTACATTTACTGAGAGTTCACTAGGAAAAAATTTACCTAAATTGTGAAAGCTTTAGGATGTACTGCTACTTATTTTAGAAAACTTCTTAAAGCAGAACAAAGCAGTCAAGTCATACTTTTGTGTCTTTCTGACACTGTATTTCACTTTTTCTTTAATTACTATTATTTTGTGATTTATTTTCATTATAATGCATTAGTTTAATATTAAGCTTTATCATTATATCATTTCAAATTGCTTGGAATAAATCATTTTTCATGCTAATAGATATTGCAAAATGTGATTTTATTATTTCATGGAAATTGTGTCTTCAGTATTTTACACTTCTAAAGTGGCCCAAATTTAAGCAGAAAATAGGGACACATGTTTTATCTTACACTCCATTAGTACAATTTATTTCATTGTGTGAGAATATAAAAAAAGAAAATCTGGAAAACTGTTATTGAGATTGCTGTTAAATACAGCCTGTCTATACACTGGAGAGTTAATTCATGCTATCATGAAAAACCTAGAAATTATCCATCAGGGCATAAGAATAGAGAAATGCTAACATTTCTGAGGATCAGAGCTGTTTGTCTGCGGGCCGGTTGTTAGGCTCTCACCCTGGCTCTCTTTGAACAGTCTCAGCTTAATTCTCAATCAGAGCATAGACGTGGTGGGTGTCTGGCCTGAGACTCCTTTCCCCTCTCAGACCAGGGCTGTATCTGTTCCTCAGTCGTCCTTGTGGGCTGCTACATGTTGATCACAGAAACTGACTCAAATTCCAGGGTCTGGAGCAAGAAAAAACAACAAGAAATGCACTGAACCTGTTTTTAATATGGCTTTTCCCATGATACTTCTGGAATATTTCTAGGTCTTCATCTGAATTACAGAATCCAGAAAAGATCTGTGACACTCTACATTAAATCCTAATACACACAAAGTATTTTTAAAAGGTCTAAGATGACTATCTAAATACCCACTTACATTCCCTGTTCTATTATTATCATTTAGATTTCAACATTTATATGTACTCACATTGCTCCAACATTTCGTTTTGGCAAAAGCATGTATGAAATCTCAAGCAAACTTGTACATGGATAGTCATTATATTTTGACAAATTTAGGCTGGATAAATATACAACTGATGCAGAAACTGTGTTGCCTGGCAGGCATTGGTGTTTGCTTTATAATTGTCATGGAAATTTTGTATAAAAATAAACTTGACAAGCTTTGTTACGTTTAGTGCAATGGAAGATGTTGTTTGTGTAATTCCTTTGATGATGCACTGACTACGGTTTTAATGATACGCTTGAAGAGAAAAACAGTGAAACAACGTCCTAGCAACTGGTACCCGACAGCATAGAGAACGACTCACATTGGCAGAGTTACCTTGAATACAGCTGTTGGAAGCACATAACATTGGAATAGTCGGAAACAAAAGGAGACATGGAGGCTGCAATTTATGCTGAATTGCCAAGTCTAAGTGTGGTCTATTGAACGAAAATACTGAACTTATTCAGGCAGGCTAACCAATTTGCTAATTTCCTTTAAGAAGTCATCTCACCACTAACATATACATGGAGCAGTAATTGCTTCGAAACATAAGTAGGACTATCTTTTAAATTATATTGGGACACAAGGAGCCTTAAAATAATTTTCCCTAAGTAGTTCATTTCCTTATAATATAACAATTAGAACACATCTGTATTGATTGCTTTTATCCAAAATGAGGGTAGAACGTGAAGGAACTCTGAAGGCTAAAGGGTGTTTTTGAGAAAAAATTTAGTTCACGAGACTAGTGAGATAGCTCAGCAAATGCAAGCACCTGCTTAGGCAAGCTTAGAAAAGTACAGGGAACACAGCAGTTCAATCTCAGGGAACCACAGGCCACACCAGTGCTGAGCTGGCCAGAGTCAGAGTAGGACACACAAGTAATCCAAGCCCCAGGAAGGCTGGAGGCAGGAGAAACACTACAAGTCAAAACTATAACAACCAAATACATTAAAAAAAAAGTTAACAAAACCAAAAACTTTGACAAAAAGAAAGAATACTTCATACTGACAATCCTATATATTTCTATAACATTGGGATTAGAACAAATCACATTTAGAAATAAGTTCAAGAATTGTTTCTGTATCTCATTATCAAGTTGAAAGCTGGTTTGGTTTAGCCTCAAAGACAGCTCTTACATAAAGTGAAACCAAGGCTGGCAGTGAGCTGGAGCTTTATTTTTCTGAGTAGAGCGCGGGTTAATAGGCGTTACTCAGAGCTGTGAGGTCCAGACCATGCACAGAGAACTTAAGCCCAACTGGTGAAGTTTCGTCATCAAGAATAATCGTAGCAGCTGGTTTCAAGAGGTTCACAAGAGTGGAATGTCACCAACGCATGCTTTCAGCATTCGCAGAGAATGAGTTTCATTGGCCAAGGTACAACCCTTTCCTATAACTTGAAGAACAGCACCAAGACTCTTTTTTAATATATTTAGTACAGGGTCTGCAAGGGTCTCCTTACACAGGTCAGACTCGTAGTGATCTGTTTTCAGCTTCGCACACGATGGGATTACAGGCACATGCCACTACGCCCAGTCTTAACTGCAGTCTCAGCGCACCACAAGGCATAGCTGGTATGGCATGCCAGGGATCGAACCCCTGTCTAAGCAGGAGCTGTAGGCCGCTCAGCTAATTGGCCAGCATCAAGGTATTTTAAATGTAGCTTTCTCTTGATTTGCAGCTTTAAAGGTTCTTAAATTTGATTTCTCTGTGTGCTTCTTGGAACAACTATGTTTCTTTCTCAAGCAGAAAGAAAGATTTTAATTATTTTGTTCTGCCTGAAAAATTGAGAGATACGTAAGGACTTGCCCTTAAAAACCAAAACAATGTATAGAAATTGCAGCTGCTTTGGGTGAATTTAAGACCTGGGCATTGACAGAACTGAGCATAGCTGCTAAAGCATGTTGGACTGAAATCCCAGACACACACACACACACACACACACTCACACTCACTAATCACAACACACTTGTGCTTTATACCAATAAACCAGACTATACAGTATAATACACATTTAGGAAGTTGTAGCTGGTTTTAAGGATGTGAGATCTTTTACTAGAAGGTAATGAACAGAGATAAGCCTTGTGAAATTTGTTTTGTATTGTTACAAATTTTAACTTTCATTGCATGTGCTTCCACAAATAAGCATTTTTAAAATTGTGAATGCTTTATAATTTATTTATTCTGCTTTAAAGACAATAAAACAAATGCAAACCATTAAAATGATGTAGAATTTCAAAACAAGATGACAGGAAAATAGCAATACTTATTATATCACACATTGTTATCTTCAAAGTAGTTGCACTGATTACCAGATATAGGCTTACAAGAGTGATCAAGCAGTATACGCAGCAATTGTTCCTTTCAATAAACTGGTAGAATTAGTAGTACAATTATCTTGCCGTACTGTGAAGTACATATTTCACTGGATATTCCCCTTCCTTCTCTTCTCTTTTTCCTCATCCCAGTTCTGCCACTCTGAGCAGTTTCTTCTTTTCATAATATCTTTTGCAAATACCGTGATGTTTACACCAGTGGGTCTGGCTCATTTTGCTTTGCAGTGTGATCTCTGCTTGAACCCATTTATCCATAAGGGTCTCTGGTACTTCTTTATAGCTGAGTATTGCGCCATTTTATAGAAGGACCACATCTTTCTTATCTGTTCCTCAGTCAATGGGCATTTTAATTAATTTCAAAATTTAACTATTATATATTGTGCTCTTTTAAATACGAGTACATATATATCACTGTGATACAATGTTTTCAGTTCTTCTGCAAAAATATCAGAAGACTAGCAGGATCACATGAAACCGCTAATCCTAGTTTTTCAGGGGGTGTCCATACTGGTATAACCATGTCCACAGTGGTTACACCAGTCTACGCATGCTTTTGAGTGCATGTAAATGAAATAATAGTGTAAATACTCTTTAGAAACACTGCCTTTAAATTAATTAAGGAGTCAACGGTGTTGCTCATTTTAGCAGTATTTTCCAGTGCTCTCTGGTGTTTAGTAGTCTATTACTTGGACACTGAAGAGCTTTGTCTTACATGGTGCCGAAAACATAAAGTTTCAGAGGATAAAAATAATCCTCATTTAGTGTAGCCTTTTTTCATTTTATAATATTTTAATGTAAGTCATATTAATTTAATGTATCAAACTCTGGTAAACTCTGGTATCAACTCTGTCATATAATCATAAAAGCCGAGTAAAATTCAAATTGTCTGAAGACGTCAATTATGGTCAATTACTAATTTATCTGGAAGATTCTTCTTTTATTGAGTTTGGTGCCTTAGAGTGCTCCCAATTGTGTGGGCATCTTGTAAAGCTCACCATATGACCAATTTTGGTGGGGGTGTGCAGTTCATAGCATACGTTGATCCTGGAAACTGAAATCTTGTTTTTTGGGGGGAGGAAATTACAAGGTGAAAAATTATATGGATCTCATTATGGTTTGTGTCTTGATGTCCCTACAAAGCCTCACGGGGTCATGGAGTGGGGAGCTCTTTAGAGGCAGCTGAGGTCAAAAAGCAGCAGATGTACAAGGAAAGACCTTTCTAGAAAACTATCCCTAAAGTAGGCCAGTCACCACTCTAGATCGAATTTACTTACCCATATTTCCAGTAAGTTTGAGAGAAAGCCACTGTCTTTGAGGGCTCTGAATTTCTGCCTCACATAATTTTGGTCAGATGAAATCTTTTTGTTCCTATCAAGATTGGTTTGTCGTGACACAATAACGACTGGAACACCAGAAAAAGTCAGAGCGTGTAATAGCAGGGGAAACACTTCCCCCGCTGTTAACATGCCAAGACACACAACGATATAAAGGAAAAACAAAGCTCTTGCAAAAGTGAACTCAGAAATCTATACTGTGCAGTTCATCTGTATTTAACCAGATATAAAAAGTCATTACCAGTCGATCTTGTATTACGAGAAAGTAGCTCTTAGAGTAGGCAAGACAGCTTAGGAGACTAAGTGCTGTCTTTGGCAAGATCAGGGACCAGAGTTCAATCGCAGTCCCTCATGCTACTCTCCCCATCAAGGCTCATTGAGCTGGTGACCGAGTCCAGACATGGTGGTGCACGCCTGGAATCCCAGTACAAGTGAGGCTAAAAGTAGGAAGATCACTATGAGTCTGAACTCCATAGTGAGGCTCCGTATTAAACACATACATGAAAAATGTAGCTATCGTGTGCATAAGAAATAGCTTCAAATTTGTGATTTTGAAGATGTTATAATTAGCAGAAATAGTATCCACCTAGCCAGCTGCATCTATGTGCTAGAATGCATATATACTGAATTATAGGCTAAATTAGTTGTATAATGAAAATGGTACACAACAAGAAAACATATGTATACTTCGCTTTGAATTTAGTAACACAAACTTATATATCCATGCATATATTTTGTATTTAGAGCAAGCATTTTGACATTTCTTAACATTTCTAGGCAATGATTTTAACTGTTTTTCACTTGGCTCAAAACTCGCGAGGTTGTTATTTTGTTCTTCACTATCTGTGTCACCAAGGATGCACATTAGTAATTGAAAATTGCAGTAACAAGGACCGTACTAAATTAATGAATGCCAATTAGTATCTGCAATCACTACCATCGCATTATTTCCAGAAATTATAGTAACCAAAAGTCTTTTAGCTTTATGACTGAAGAGAGTTGCAATGTTTATTCCAGGAGACGTTAGGTTTTATTTCACTGCAGTGCCTAATTTGTATGCTTGGGAGACAAAGAGTTCATTTTTGTGCTGTTATTATAATTCCAGGTTTCAAATTTTAGATTCAAATGTAAGAGACCATAGATTAAGCAATACGAGACATATATTTTGTACTGATGGAAGAACACATTATAAAATAGAAGAACAATTATAAACCTGAAGAAAGTGCAGTGTATTCTGTCTCTATGTCTGTTTCAGTTTCTTCCTCAAAGATCTGCTTATTCCAGTTTTGCTGGCTGCACATAAAGCAACGACAAAACATGACTGATGAAGCTTCAACTGACACACTGTATTTGGCGCAGTCATCGTTCTCAGTGCCAGTTTGAAACTCCTGCGCTTGAACTGTGACTAGCTACAGCGAAGTGATCATCATTTGGAAGTAACATTCAACTGCTTAGCCAGGGGGAGAAATGTGTTTCGCATAAAATATTTGCCTAGACTGATCACTACCATACGGTGATAAAACAGGTAGAAGAGTCACCAAGCAAGAGTGATCAGGAGACATACATTTGCATGACCACCCTCAAGAAACACACTATGAATACAAATACTTTATGTTGAAACTTCCAAAATAATTGATAGAGAAACCAACGAGCTCGAGATGCATCTTCCTGTGCCTCCAAACGTGTTTCCTCTGTGTGCTGGAGTCTGACATGGTGCATCTATCTATTACTTTGGCCACTTCAAAGATCCTCAGAGTCACAGCATGGTCTTTATTGATCTTGGCAAACCATGCTCTCTTTCAGCCAGGTGCAGAGGGGGTTTACAAGGGACTTCAGTCCCATAGTCTATGAGGTGACGAAGTGGGAAGCCTATGTACCAGGGTTGCATTATGCTTATTAGCTAGCTGTGCGGCCAACTTATCAATATGATCCCTTCTAGGTGAATTTGAACAGAAATCAATCGTCTCGATGTTATGCTCTGTACAGGTTTAGCAGGTTTACAACAGCAGTTAGTTATTGATTGTATGGCATTTCCACAGTCTGAGACAATGCCAGTTTCTGTAGAAATGAAAAGCACAGATTTTGCTAAATCTGTACAGGAATAGCCAGCCCAAAAAAGTAGGATGGCATGGAGAACTGTTAGAAATGACATGTAAAGTCTAGGGTGGCTTCTTAAACCACTTTCTGTTTTTCTTTACTTCCATAAATATTATTCAAATGAGCTTCTTTGACCGTAGCAAATGCCATGTGCTTCTCTGCCGTGGACCTCATCAGAGCCTGAGTGGCACAGCCGTTAGTGCGTAGGTAAACAGTAGCACTGACAGTGTGTGAGACTCGGATGACGAGTAAGCAATTTTGAGAGAAAGGACCAAGATGGCTGAGAGACAAGCCGTGCATTCGCGGCATCCTCTCTCTGTGTGAAGAGACAAAGAAGCAAGTACGCAGCTCAACTCCTGTTGAGTAACCATCTAGGAACGCGGAAATTCAGCCTCAGAGAGAGGACCTGGACCGACACCATAGGAAGAAAGAGGCGATGCCCAGGGGACCTCCCATCTGCAGCTCTACGCTACATCTAGGGGAACCAACTTCGTTTTGCAGGGGCCAGGGTGAGGAGTCCCAGAATACTCTGTCAGCATAAGGCTGAAAGTGTCAGCGTTCTCACAGACTCATTCCAGTTACTGCTGGGCTTAGACCTAAAATGGCTTTTAAGTCTCATGGGTTTGCAGTGGGGCTTGGGAGTGAGTAGGATTGGGAGGGCTCTGGCTTCGTCTGTGAATTAACCCAATGATGAGAGACCACGAACCAGATGTACGGCTGGGAAGTAAAGGAGATAGAAGGTGAGCGGAGAGAGTGGTTGCTGGAAGCAGGGTTTTAGGCGGTGCGGCTGGTCCCTGGGCACTCTCGCCATGGCTGGCCATCTGCCTCTCACAACCACAAGGGCAGCAGCTTTTCCCTCTGTACGTGTTTCTGCCATGATGTTCTGCTAAAAGCAGTGGAGGCAGCTGGTCAGGGACTGATACCTGTGCAACTGGGAGGCAAAAACCTTTCCATTTTAAGTGAATTTGACCAGCTCCTTGGGTACTGTGATTAAAAATAGGCTTACCCATGAGCAGTCTCAAACCTGCAGTCTCTTTGCTTTGGAGAAGGATTTCACATTATTCTTTATTAAATAATATATTTTTAAGCAAGCTTCCTGGCTGGCATAGTGAGTTATCATCCTGAGTGGAGCATTGTGCGAATCTGTGCTCCTCTGAGGGCATAGGCCCCTACATGTCCTCAGCCTTTCAAACCCAATTAACTCGAAGCCCAGGGGCATACTGCCTCGTCGGAGCTGGAGCCTGCGCATAGCGGGCGGGAAAGGCACCCGCTCTGAGATCTAGGAGGTTGTGCCGCTTGCCTTTGGAGATCCATAAGGAGTTCCAGGACTCAAGGCAGACGCCTGTGTGGTAGGGGTTCCTGCCGCTGCCCCATGGCTAGCCGCTTGCTCAGGAGCCTATCGGGAGCTTCCCCAAGGAGAGCACAGGAAATGTCTGATGCCATCCACTGCCCCCACCATGCCGCCTGTGCTGCTACCTGAGGGCCTCGGAGAAATGCTCAGTTCTGTCACCACCGCACCTACATGTCCCGCAGGATCATGCGCCACCGTGCCCAGTATGAATTCCCATCTCAGCGAGGCGGGTGCAACACGCTGGAGGTCGAACCCCCACCACTGTGCTCTGCATGAGAGCAGATGAGTTACTCTGTTGAGCTATCAGGCCGGGCCAGTTGTCACCTTATTTACAAAGCTTTTGAGCAGCACAAGAAATCTGAAACAGATTGAAAAGACAATGCACACAGTAAGAAAAAAACATAGCCAGTTATGCCTTCCTGAGTCTCACAAAAAGTCTATGACATGTGAACAAGGAAGGCAAACTTTTTGCCAAAGCACAGCATGCATCATTTGGAGCTCAAACACAGTCATTTTTATTTTTTCCAGTTGAAATATCCTGAGCCTGAGTTGACTGGCAGAATCTACTATCTGGGACCTCTTCTATGAGGAAGGAAATAATGCTGTTGTAGTAAGTTACAAGGGCATAAAGGTCAAGTCCAACTTGATTTTATGCTTGTTGCCTGAGTTAATGGGTAAATGACGTTGCATTTCTTACACGAAAGAAATGAGTGGAACATGGAAGAGATGGAAAAATATTCACCGGAAAAATAATTCATTTGATTTGTGAACATAACTTGAAAATTACAGAAGGAAGAAAATACAGATCAATATAAATTTAGTATGTTATTTTCCAAAGAACTTGGGGTATGAAGGATTTCAGATTTTTCGAGATTCTGCAGTATTAGCATACACAATATAGAGAGTAAATCTTCTGTTTGCGAGTGTAATTTTCCAGAAATGTGCTGTGATCCAAAGCACTTGTATATCAAAGTGAATTTTCCCATAAGAAAATCATGAAACTTAGTAGAATAATTGCAAGTCAAGGATTGAGAGGCCCTACCTTGGCTATGTTGGTAAGGACTGCCTTAGTGAGTGTTGGTTTTGTTTGGTCCCAAATGCATTTTCACAATATGTCTGGGTTCTGTGAGGTATCTTAATGGTATGTTGCTTAATATTGTTAAAGTTGCTTAACAATTTTGGAAGCCTACCCATTTTCCCTATACTGGATCTTCCTGTCCATGAGCAAAGGATTTCATTCCATGTGCTGCTATCTTCAGTCTCCTTTTGGAGACTATTACAATGTCCAAGTATATGGCTCTTACTTTCTTGGTGAGATTGGTTCCTAAGTACTTCATTTTTAATGCTATTGTGAAAATTGCTGTTTCCCATTTTATTTCAGCTCATTTGATGATAACATATAGCAATATTATTGAGTATGAGCATTGACTTTGTATCCAAGATATGCTGCTGAATTCTGTTATTAAATCTATATGATTTTTGGTGGAATTTGTGGCATCTGCAAGTCACAGCAATTTAACTTCATCCATTTCTCTTCTTGTCTCATTTCCTTGTCTAATTGCTCTAAATATTGTTTCTAGAACTATTCTGAATAGGGGTGTGGATAGTGCACATCTAGCCTTTTTCCTGATTCTATCGTGAAAGCATTGAGCCTATGGTCATTTAGTGTGATGCTGGCTCTAGGTTGGTCATAGATGACCTTTAGCTTCTATTTTAAATATTCTTTAGAGTCTTTATCATTAATTGGTATTGGACTTTGCCAAATGCTCTGTCTGCATCTAGTGAGATGATTATGTAGCTTTTGTCTTTGGTTCAGTGATCCAGTGTATATTTATTGATCTCTGTATGTTCAACCATTATACTTGCACCTTGAACTGAATCCTACTTGATCATGATGAATTATCTTCTTGATGTTTTGCTACCTTATGGTTTCCATGATCGTCTGAAGTATTTCTGCATCTATGTTCTTTGGGGAGTTCAGCCTGTACTTTTATCCTTTGGTTGGGTCTGTATCTAGTTTTGGCAGAAGGGCAAAATTTGTTCTAGGAGTGACTTTGGGAGTGTTGCTTCCCATTCAATTTCACTAAAGAAGTGCATCAGGGACATTAGGTCTTCTCTAATATTTTATGTAGAATCTAGGAGTGAATCTATTAGGACTTGAGTTTTTCTTTGTTGGTAAATTTTTAATTACATTTTCGACTTTATTGACTGATATTGAGTTATTTAGAATTTATATATCTTCTTGGTTCTGTTTTTCCAATTGACATGTATCCAGGAATGTTTTAACATTTTCTGTGCTTCCTGTCTTATTAGGATATGGATATTTTGATTTTTGCAAAGAACATGATACTGGCAAAACCATAAACCTGAGGATTCACAGATTAGATGCAGAATTAGTGGCTGAAACATTCTGTCACTTTATTTTTTGAGAAGAAGGGAGAAGCTTCCTCACTGGAAGAAAGCCTCTTCAACAAGCAGTGCAGGGAAAACTGGCTTTTCACGTATTAATGACTAAATCTAAAATGCTGTCTCTCATCATGCACTAAACTAATACAGAAATAGATCAAATATCTAAATATTAAAACTGAAACACCAAATCTGCTTGAAGAGAGAATAGGTAAAACTCTTAAAGACAAAGGTGTAGGCAAAGATTTTGTGAACAAATCTCATTGATTGAATGAGAAATTTCGCAAAGAAACTACAGAAGGGACTTCATCATATTAAAAAGCTTTTACTCAGCAAAAGAAATTACCCCTAGAGTGAAAAGACAACTCACAGAGTGTGAAAAATATTTTAGCCAGTTGTTCTTAGGCAAGTGTCTAATATCCAGGACGTATGATGAAGTAAAAAAATTTAGAATCCCCAAAATTCAAGACCCAATCCAAAAACGGACATCTGCAATGAACACATACTTGTCAGTAGAAAAAAAATGCAAATCTCAAAGAAGTACATAAAAAAGATGCTGAATATCACTGGCCATTTGATAGATGCAAATTAGGATGATGCTAAGATTCCACCTCACTCCAGACAGAATGGCTGTCATCAGTAAATCAGACATTTAAAAATGCTACAAGTAATGTGAGGGGGACAACTCTTCTCTGCTATTGGCGGGAGGGTCGTGGGGCGTAACCGGTAGCTCAGTGCGGAGACTCCTCAACCAGCTATGTTCAGAGCTCCCATGTGGCCCACCTGTCCCACTTCTAGGTATTTTTCCATAAAAATAACGCACTGCCATGACATAAGTGGGTCTATTTTTGTAGTAGCATAGTTTGTAATAGCCAAATGCTGGAAACAACTCAAATATCCATCAGCTGAAAAATGAATAAAAAACATGAGCCTTTTTATACAATGGAGGACGACTCAGCCACTCAGGAAGGTATACTTGAGATTCTTATCGGTACACGGAGGTGCCTTGGGAGCATGCTCATACCTAAGTGAAGTTAACCAGACACACCTGCTTAAATATCGCACTGGTTCTCAGGTGTGAGAAACTGAAGATAAGGAAGGACCAAAATTTATGATAGATACTGAGAAATGGAAAGAGAGTGCTCAGATAGAAGGGGAGCGAGGGACGGAGGAAAGGAGAGGGCGCGAAAGCAAGCAGAGGCAAAGCTTTGGTAAGTAAGGCGGAACCGAGGCCTTGGGGGAAAGGCATCAAAGTGTGTGATGAACAGGAGCAGATTCCACCTCGTGAGTGACTGTGCTTGTTATGGGGGACCACGGCATACGAAAGA
>PVJA010000912.1:0-45236 GCA_004027025.1 Myocastor coypus | reverse complement strand
ATGAAGGAAAGTGAGAAGTCAAAAATTTCTCTTTTGAAATTTTGTTCCTCCTACTTCTCTATTATCTTCTCTATGATTTCATTATTCTTATTCTCTTCTTCCTCCTCTTTCTCTTTTCCTTTATTATCTTGCTTCTTCTTCCGTTGCTATTTAAAGAACCTAAAATATTTCTCATAAAAAGTACAAATAACCCATCCCTGGCAATACAAAATTATCTTTGCATTTTGTATTTCTAAGCTGAAGAGTAACATAGTTACACATTTTTTTAAAGATTGTATGACAAATATATGTAGTAGTGAATCAAAAACTGAGATCTGGAAACTTCCAGCAGAAATATAAAGCATATATCTTCCTAGGAATGTAGCATATTCTTCAGTGACCTAAAAAAGTCACAAGCCCCAAGCAGCAGCCTCGGTCCAGCCATGGCAAGACTCCTCATCGAGCC
The DNA here is from genome assembly GCA_004027025.1 of Myocastor coypus. Classification (NCBI taxonomy): domain Eukaryota; kingdom Metazoa; phylum Chordata; class Mammalia; order Rodentia; family Myocastoridae; genus Myocastor; species Myocastor coypus. The sequence goes on along the minus strand of PVJA010000912.1, from coordinate 44,791 downwards.
TTCCCCAGAATCTGAGCCCTTCATTAAAAGCTGCATCACCCTGCAGCTCATCCTTTCTCTCTAGAGTTTATTTTGAAAATTTATTTCTTAGTAAAGACTTGCGACTTTGCTCTGTAATTGGGTAATTATTGGAGTTTATTTAAAACTTTGCTATTTGGGGGTTTTGTGTGAAAGTGAAATGGCCTGGCATGGTTTCATTTTAGATTGAGTAGGGAAAAGCGAAGCAAGCACCATGTGAATTTGTTTCGTTCTTTCAAATTACTCATTTTTTATTCCATGTCATTAGCAGAGAATACAAAAAAAAAAAAAATGTATATTGTACTGATAAAATAAGTTACAAGGTATTTTCATCTCCAGGCAAAATAAAAGTAAATCAGTCACCTTAGGGCTGGCATACTATCTTTTAGGACTTTTGTTTCATCTGAGGAAGTTTCTAGCTGTCTCTCTAGTTAACTTCATTATAGTTAACTCTGAACCAAAAAGAACCACAGCGATGCTGCCCATACGTGCCATCTCTGTCTCCAAGCTTGGTGAATGCCTTCCAAACTTGCTCACAGCTACTGCTTGAGAACGGGTTGAAAAAGCAGAAAGGAAGGCTAACCATCTTTGTGTGTTTTCCAGTATATTATCCTCCAGAATAAGGAATGACAGAAGTCTGAAACACCCACTATTTCCTTATTTTTGCTATTGGATAGAATTCAAATATTTCTTCATGTAATTTTCTTAAGGATCACTCAGAACGAAATAATTCCTTGAAATGAACTTACAATAAAATGTTTTCAGAGTACTGCATTGAGCCAGTGGTCCTTCTAACTGCTCTGGAATGGAATTTTCCATGAAAAGGATTGTCAACTAAAAGTACGTGAACAATTATTAATTGATACACATGCACATACGTAACTCGCACTGTCCAGTTCTCCTGCAGGTGTATTTCCACACACACTGTCCTCTTCAGCCCACGTACTCCCACCTGGACTGGCAAGGCGGAAGTGAGCCCTGTGAGACAGGAATTACACAGGCAGATCGGGATCTTTTCTGAGTCGTGAAGCCATTGGTTCAATGGATGAATATTTTGCGTTCAGTCATAGTGGATAACGGAGACTCTGTTTCCCAACATCACCAACCGCTGTTACTATTACATGCAGTGCTTAGGTTTTCATTAGCAAAGACTTAGAAAGAGTTTTTCCTAACCTATATGGTTATAGTTTGGAGATTTTCTACCTTTCTAGGATGCTATAATAAATTTCTACTTAAACAAGGTAGCAGAAGATAAGCAAAGTGTAAAGCTTTGTAATGAAAGAGACAGTTATTTGGGTAGAGATGTATACTTGGCGCTGGTGAGATAGCTCAGTGGACAGAGCACCTGCTTAGGCAAGCACAGGGGCCAGGGTCTGCTCCCTGGTGCCGTACGCCACAGCCCCCCCCCCCCAGGGCGCACCGAGCTGCTGACTGAGTCTGGATGTGGTGGCATATAGCTGTAATCCCAGGGCTGGGAAGACTGACACGGGAGGATCACTATTAGTCTGCTGCACTGTGAGACCCTGCACACAATAAAACAAAACAAAATAAAATAAAAAGGTTACTAAGGAAAAGTGTACTTGGATTTAAAGATGTCTCCAGCACTGGTAGTAAGAAGATATGGAGGGGGGACTAAGGAAGAATTCCAGATCCTAAAAGACAAAGGACAGGGAAGCAGTTCTGAAGGAGAGCAATGAAGAGTGTGCAGTTTGTAACTGCCACGGAAATTGCAGGGAACATTCCCAGTTCTTAACAGTCACCAGTGCTGCTCTTGATGAAAGCAGTTTAGATTGACTTCGGGTCAGCTGCTGCTAGACCTTCCCGTCACACTCCCGGCTTCCCACGGAGTCACTCCTCCTCCCCATCCCATGTGTGGTTTCAGAGATCTGGACACTTCACACAGCTCGCTGCTGTGCTCTCTGAGGGAACCGGCAACTCCTAAGGATCTCTGGTTTAATCTGGGGAGCACCTACCTTAAGTTCTATCCACTGATACTAATTTTCTAAGCACAAGTACGTCAGAGCGAGATCTGTTGATGCAAGTCTTACCATGCATTTTTTCATAGGGCGATACCTCCCATCATTATTTATTCAATCCTATTCCAGTTCTATTGCGTTTGTTTGCGGAGAGGCCCCCTTTTTTCTATCTGTTTTAAATTCTTCAGAGAACGTTTATCCATCATTAAAAAGAAAGCTTTATGTTCAGCTCAATTATTACCTGTTTGTTCGTTTTTGTACGACTGTCTTTTTGTCTTGTACTGTGAATAACCAGATTGCAGGTAGGGATACGTGGCGTACTACCTACTCTTACTCTCTTATCATCTTGTCATAAAATCGTGTTTTACTTTTCAATGAAACAAAAGAAAATAATAAAGCAAAGAAAAATATGTATTTCCTCCCAAAAGCATTCCAGGATTAATCTCATAGAGAATCCTCGGTTGAAAAAGGCATCCTGTAGCATAATTCCTGCTTCTTAAACATATTTGACCATCAATCCAATTCTAAACACGTCTTTTCACTTTATTTTTTTGAAGTGTCATCTCTCTAGATTGTAAATTCTTCAGGTGTAATACTTTGATTTTTAAATATAATAGCTTCTGTGTCAGCCCGTTACCTCAGCAGGTTAAAGTGCCTGGTTAGGCAGACCCAGGGGCCAAGGAGCTGGGGATCCATGCCCCGCATGCCGCACTGGCCCTGCCCCTGGGTGCACTGAGACAGCAATTGAGACAGGACGTGGTGGCGCATGCCTATAATCCTAGCACTGGAGAAGCTGAAAACAGGAGGATCATTCCGAGTCCAATCTGCGTAGTATGACCATATAGAACCTGGACATCAGCTTCATAAAGAATGATGAAATCTAATAACAATGAAAAGTGGCCAGTTTTCATGGTGATCGCAAGCAAGCAATGATATTTACATAAATGTTCAGATCCTCTAGATATTTTGGGTTTTGATATCTTTGCAAAATCTACGAGACCTTGGGGTTCTTTTGAGGCAAGAGTTTCTTACTTGTACAGATAAAACATCATGTATGTATTCTTATTTAGGTGTGCGAAACGACAGCCAGTTGCCTACCCAATACCCAATGTCTCCCCCAGCAAAGGTGGGCATTGTTCCCAGAGATGGAAAAAAGATGAGGAAATGAATTGAGACGCAAGCAGATGTGCTACGAGATGATCCAGAGCGGTTCTTGAGATGTCTTTGACTTTTTTCACGCTTATGGAGTTTTTGTTTACCAAATTTTTTTGGTTATCTTTGTTGTCACTGATTTAATTGTATAAATGTGTGTTCTTAAGTATAATCAGGTTTAGTTTGGGGAACAGGTCAGAAAATGCTTCAGAAGACGATGAAAACAGTTAAAGCTCCAAGGATCTTCTGTATTAAATATCCACTACAGTGCATTGGATGGCTCAGGGCCTTCAAGGCAAAAACCGGCAGATACAGCTGCCTATTGAATGCACTTAAGTAATGAAGGAGCTCGTCATTGAGACATTCTTTTACCACAATGGCATACAGGTGACTACTTTCAAGATTAAAGATTATCATGATCAAGCAGAACATATTCTCTTGAATGGTATGCATGCACTCCCATGTGTTTATATTATTCCAGGATTAGAGACATTTAATTACTGGAAATATTTAAATAAAATACAGCCCCATTTATTTCCATCTGGTTGATAATGTTTTAAATCTTTACATTTATTCATGAATTTTTATTGAAACTGTGATATAGCTTTACCGACCTTCACCTTTTTAAATAAATTATTTCAACCATTCTCTAACGGGGACTCAATGGAGGCCTGAAGTTGTCAGCAGAGCGTGAACCCTACCGTGGGCTGCCAGGGGGCTGGACTGTGCACTCGTCCTGAGAGTCTCACTCTTCCCATCTGCACACCTTGCCCGTGGAAAATTTTCCTTCCCATGGAAGCAATTCCCTATATCCAGAGATTGGAACCTGCTGCTTTAAAACCATGAAGTGTCCATTTGAACTACTTGTGCTTAGTATCATTAAAACAAGCCTTCATGCAAAAGTGTATACTTTGCTCACTCTGTGGAACTGCAGATGTGTGAAAATAATCACTGTGAAATGTGCCTGTTTTGACACTGAAAGCACCTGGTACTTTAGAAGATGTAAAGGTCAAATTAAATTGGCATGCCAAAGTATTTTGTAAAGTACACTGAGAGTACTGAATTTAGAAAAGGTAATTTGTCCGACTAAAATTGTGACAAGAGTAGAAGCTGGCATAAAAGTCTACATTCTCATGTGGCTGGCATTGCAATGAAACATAGAAATAAAGTGCGCGAACGCAGACTAATTTTCTTATAAGTTAAAGTCAAACTAATGCCTTCTGTTGTGAGCCAAGGATAGCTTATCTAGGAAAAGAGAAAATGACAAGCTATATTTTAGGTAATGTTAGTGTTTCATCATTCTGAAAAACAACAATTGGAAATGTTTCTCACCTTCATTTTTACATGTGTAACCTGATGTCTGAACATCTCTATAAATAGGTTTGTTCTCTCCTATCAAGAGAATAATTGGGTCGCAATATGCATAATGAGAGTACGGTGAACATGTGCCTCACTGTGATACCCTGTGTCCAAGGACTAGTTTCATGTCATACTATAGTTCCCACATCAGGACACTGGAGAAAAAATGAAAATCAAGCTATTTGCGGTTGGTCACAAGGACTCAATGTAGTAGATCAAATCATGATGTTTAGTTGTTAGAATCAGAGTTCAAGACATCCTGTTTTCGTAACTACTTAACTTTAATTTCTAGGGTTCTGTCACATCTAACAGAATTTCAGATTTACAGAGGCAAGAGGACTTGGCCTAAGAGTTGGAAATATCAAAAATTAGCTTGGGTCTCCAGAAAAGCATTTCAGGGCCCTCAAGGAATATGAACATGGAAACAAAGCCATGCGTGAGCTCCTTTCAAAGTTAAAGAATTTAAGTGTATGGAAGAGCAATCCCTGTACAAGTCTGTTGTGCACAATTTGTCCTTTCATGAGTGTGGGCTCTCTGTGACTTTGACCATAGCCATCCTCTTAACGAGGAGCTATTTGGCCATAGATGTGTGTTGTATGTGTCCAATATTCTAGAGAAACCATAATTTCATATAATTATGTCCTGAAGATAAAGTTTATTGGTGATATAACTCCTTGCGATTTCTTAAAATTTTACTGTCTGTATGAGATTTTTCAATTTGCATAAACTCAGAAATATTTAGACTGTCTTTTATAGACAGCATGTCTAAGATTTTGAAGGTACAGAAATCAATGTGTTTTCCAGACTTTCAAGTTCAAGGCAGTCTTGGAAAGGAAAGAGTCACAAAAAAGCTTATGTAAAGGGAAGAGGTCTGGCCAGATAGCTCAGCAGATTAAAGTGCCTACAAGCAGGTGAGAGCGGCCTAGGGTCAATCCCCAGGCCTGCCATGCCAGTTCCATCCCTGGGGCACTGGGACAGCAATTGAGACTGGGCATGGGAACACACACCTTTCTCTGCACCCTTGGGAGACCATAAACAGTCAGATCTCTATGATTCCGATATAACAGTGAGACACTGAACACCCTGTAGGCCTTTCCATAAAAAAACTAAATAAACAAACAAACAAATAAATAAGTGGACAGTGGGTGGAAGAGAGGAAAAAGACAGGGTAAACAGTTTGAGTCCTACTGTAAGATAATTTTTGATGATAGTTTATAAGTAATATGTGAGGTCAAAAATAAGGTTCAGCATGTTCCTACATCAGGATATTCACTTTGAGTTATGTTACCAAAGATGATTATAGCCTGCATTTGAAAAATGGTCCAGGAATGTTGTCTTCCCATTCATGTGTTTGTAATATTTGTGTATATGCATAATTTTTCCTAAGGAATATCTGCATGTAGGAGAATAGGAAAAATGTTTCCTTTTTTTTTTTTTTTTTTTTTTTCAAAACTGGGGGTTGAACTCAGGACCTTGCACTTTCCAGGCAGGCACTTCTGCCCCTGAGCTATCTCCCCGCCCCTGAGAATAGGAAAACTTGATTGCCGATATTTATATTATATATGCATCTATATAATGAGTATATGTTATAATATATTATGTATTATATATTTTATATATACATTTGCATATTTGCTTATTGGAACATATATAGTTAAATCTTATTTCTAGTTGGCATATAATATATATTAATTACACTTTGAAAGCTTTTTTTCTCATTAGGAGCATTTTATGAAATAAAAATAGTACTGCTGTTGCTACTATTTATAAACACTACTTGAGCTGATTTCGGCATGTGACAAGAGAAAGAAATGATTATTAGCTACATTTCTCTCTGTTTCCTAACAACGGCTTGATCTGCATAATTCCTGCCAAGGTCATTGTCTAACAGCAAATCTGAAGTTTTGATGGATTTAAGAGTCAGGAACAGATGTGGTGTGCCACCTGCAAGCCAACTTGTTTTGTGCCTTGCCAGTCTAAGGTCAATTATTTATGTACCTGTTAATAATTTAATTACAGAGCCTTTTTCCCGCTTGGTCAGCTATATTGCTCTGCCTCCCTGTTCTGACGAGATACCTGCACAGGAAGATCTCAGTGGGCTCCGTGAGGTTGCCGTCTCCTCTCCCTCGGTTTTATTAGTAACAACCAGATATTATTAGGAGGGAAAGGTCAGTAGATGAAAGGGCCTCCCCCACTCCATGTCTTCTTCCTTTTCTCTCCTCCAGCCCATTTTCAGGGACCCCATAAAGCAGCTGCAGAAGCTGGCTTCATAGGAGGCGCACATTCAATATTCCATTTTGCTACACAAACTCCTTGTAGTTAAGTTATGAAAGCGTCTTTTATATAATGTTTCTTTATTCTTCTTCAGAGCTCAATAATTACTATTATTTGAAATTCTGTTTTTTGTGTGTGTGCTTTGTAAAATCTCTCTCTCTCTCTCTCTCTCTCTCTCTCTCTCTCTCTCGTTCACACATTTATTAGGTATATAGTTCTCACAATTGGTATGAAAAAATTTAAACCATTGCTGTGCTAATACCTGACCATGGGGCTAAGAAACAAGAAGACTCAAATATTGATAGGAATAAGGACAGTAGAGTCCGGGCTCCTGGGGTTTCCGATCAGAGTGAGTACTCTGTTGAGTACTAGACTAGAATGTACGTGTGTTACAGTCTGTCAAAAAACTGTGGACATGTGTCTACAGTGTGATCTTGTCCTGAGCTTTGTGACAGGTTGAGTTTAAGAGTCTTAGACTAATGGACCCATTGGAGTGTATTTCAACATTTAGGGAATGTGAGCACTACTAGGTAGAATTGTAGTTATAGAAATATCGTAATAACAGAGAGAAGAGAAGCAGAACAGAATATTTTGAAAAAGTTAATTTTTTATTTAAAGTTATCCAGATGTGAAGTTGGGGCCAAAGGAAGTGCGGTTTCTTGAAAGATTAGTCCCATGGAAAAGAAACCAAGTGCTCTAAACTGGAGCAAGAAGAAAAGGGCCTTGCATGCTACCCACCCATTACAGGGCTCAAGGGGTAAAAACAAATCTTCCATTGGTGTAATAAGCCCCTGAGCCCACTGGTTGAGAGTGGTCCTTTAAGAACTTGGTTAACCAGGACTTGGTTTCACAGGTTTTGTTTGTCTATGAACTCAGAAACTCTGGAGCTTCGGGTTAAAGAGTCCTGGATACTTCTTCAACTGAGAGCCTTGATTTTGGTCTCATGATGCTGGATTTGAAGACACAGAGAATATAAGAGTTGTGGATTATGAAAGTTTCCACCCAGATTTCAAAGGAAGGCGTGGTAGACTGGTCCATGTACCTCTGAAGGACAAATTCAGGAAGCTGTAAGACTGAAGTGAAAATTTCAGTGGAGAGCCTAGGAAGTTCGAGGTGTCAGAAATGTGGAACGTTGACCAATAAAAATCATAGTCACTGAATACGGCCAACCCAGAGAGTGGTCATGTGGGCTCCTTCCACTAAGGCCATAGAGGCAGGGGCCCCCAGGCCTTCCGGAACTTAAGTCTCATCATTTTGTGCCAGGATGTCATATTTTCCCTGCTAAGTCTTCAGTTTGGTTTGCTTTGCTGTTTTGTACACCCCATCCCCGCCCTTTGGAACTGCAACATTGGCTCTGCCTCATTGCATTTTGAGACTATGTAATTTTGTTTTCTAACATTTACAGGGCTCACGAGTCAGTGAAGACGCTGCACTGGGTCCTTTGAAAAATGCCAGAATTGCAGTGAGTATCGGAAGGAAGTAGGACATTTTTGGTTGTACACAGGGAACTTTGGCTAAGTTTGGTAGAAGTATATCCTCGTCTTATTTGGTGGTTGATTATGATTTAAGGAGCTACAAGGACATCAAATGATAAGTGCGGATCCAGACATTTAGTTTTGTCAATCGAAATCACTTTTTAGACATGTTCAAAGATTACTAAACCATTCATCTGGTCGTGTGGGATCATGACCCTGAGAACGCTCTCTGGTCCTAATCTCTCTTTTTCTTATGTGCTCAGTTTCACATCTTTCAGGAAGTGATTGGGACCGCTGGGCCATGCCCTTTCACTGTCATGGTTTAGCTCTGGAAACAGCAGATTAAGGACTGAAACTTCTGAGAACATGAGCCAAATAAACAGCTCTTCCTTTAAATTTTGGGGATCAAATATTTTTTCCTGAAATTGATGCCTGCCTGACACAAATGGTTTTGTCCTTTTCTGTGTTTTTGGAAATATTTGATAGGAAAATAATGAATAAGGAGCATTACATCCTAGAATAATGCAATGGGGTTTCATATCCTGACATTTGAAAATTTTATATAGATGATATTTAAGTAGTTCCTCGAAACAGCAGTCAAGAAGTCTGACTTCTCATTTTACACTCACCAAATATTTCTTGTTCCTGGTACATGCTTGAGTTGAACTTTCTTCTTTTCTTTTTCTTTTCTTTTCGATGGTGGATTTGGCCTGGAGCCTTGCATCTAAAAGCAGAAGCAGTGAAGTGTGAAGCAGAAACAGGGCCCAATTTGCTGTCACCTTCCTAGTGACGACCTTGAATGTTTCTCTCAACTTGTTCCTATGAGGCAAGTGCCTAATAAGCTTCAAGAGGCAGTATGTCACACATACAGAGAAATAAGCTTTCATAGGACTAAATCACTCATGACACTTGTGGACTAGAATAGCCACCTATATTAATCAGCTTTCCATGTTTGGGACAAAATGCCTGACACCTGTAACTTACAGGAGTAGAAATGTACTTGGGCTGCAATGTTTGGAGGGTCCTGTCCATAGTGGGCTAGCTCCAGCACAGAAAGGCATGGTGAGTCAGAGAAGACAAGAGTTAGGGAGAATGTACACCTGTCCAAATCACACTCCTGCCAGGCTTTTCCTTCTGAGCAGACCAGATGCGCAGCTCTTCCAGGATGTTGAAGACCTAAATCACAACAGTGTGTGAAGTGTAGGATTACCATCCATGCCAGATACGGAATAAATGCTTAAAGAATGTATTTTCTTACTCCTAATAAAAATATCATTTAATTCTAAGAAAAAAAACTTGATATCAATTGTAGGTCCTAAATTTTTTTTTCTCCTATGAAGTGAAGATATATTCTTTGAAAATCCATTTTAACAACCTCCTGGAATAAATATCAACGTTTCCTATGAATATTTCATTTAAATGAGTAAAAAACCGCAGAAACTTGATGACAAAGTTAAAAGCATTTGATTTAAATCAACTTGTCCCTAGTGTATTCTAAAGAAGAAAAGATAATGTGTGTAAATCCCTTAGCAAAATCTTTGAAGCATCTTTGCTGTTTCCTTTGTAAGAATCTTGTTTCTACACACACACACACACACGCAACTGAGATAAGTGACAGTTAAATCTTCATTCCAAACATTAATTATTCAAGAATAACTTAAGCAACTAGACAGCCCCAAATGACGTCCTCAGTCTCCACTGCCCGTTGTGCATCGTGGATGTCCTAAAGTTTCTGCCGTGTGTCATGGCAACCACAGTGGTTTTTACCCGTTTTGCCTGTGACGTTTTTCTGTCTTTTTTTTTTTTTTTTTCCGGGACCACTGTTTAAACTCATGACCTTGCACTTGCCAGGCAGGCACTTGTGCCACAGAGCTATCTCCCCAGCTCCTCTATGATGTTTGTCAAATGGACTGTTTACATCTTTGGACTAGCTCCATGGCTTCTCAGTACCACATTCCCAGGACCTAAGCCATATCTAATAGATAATAAAAGCAAAACAGGATCCACTTAATGAAATCAACGGACATAAGTGAGGACATTTGTCTTCAATGCTTATCATTGTCTGTCTTTGCTTTCTTCAAATCATTGTTCATTTAATAAGCATTGCTTAAAATCATCCATTCTAGCAGAGAACATGGAAGGGCCTGAAATATAGCTCAGAGACTTGAGTGTCTGCCTGGCAAGCACAAGGTCTTGAGTTTGATCCCTGGAACCACTAAAAATGAAAGAAGAAAGAAAGAAAGAAAGAAAGAAAGAAAGAAAGAAAGAAAGAGGGAAGGAAGGGGCTGGCAAGGTGGCTCAGCAGTTTAAAGCACCTGCTTAGGCAAGCTTAGGCAACCCCAGGGACTGTGGCTCGATCCCCACCACCACATATGCTGTGCCAGCCCCACACCCTCAGGGTGGGCTAAGCTGGCCATAACACAGGTAAATAAATAAATAAAGTTTTGAAATGCCGGGTGTGGTGGCGCACTCCTGTAATCCCAGCACTTGGGAGGCTGAGGCAGGAGTGTCGGTGCTAGTTCGAGACTAGCCTGGGCTACAAAAGTGAGCTCAAGGCCAGCCTGAACTACATAGTGAGACCCTGTCTCAAAAAAAAAGACAAAAAATAAATAAATAAATAAATAAATAAATAAATAAATAAAGTTTTGAAAGAAGGAAGGAAAAAGAATGGGTGGGGAAAACGTGGAATTTGTAAACAAATAATAAATCCATGACATTAATTTTCGTATTCTACCAATTGATATTTTCTTTGGTATATCTGTAGGTGGGTGGTATTCTTTTGTGAGTGAAAATAGAGGATCCCAGGGTGTAACAATATTCCAGTTAGGACACATTAAGCATAGGGATACTGTCACCAGCCTAATGCGATGATAGTGTACCTCACGGTGGCCAGTAAAGGACTTCCCTTGTCATGAGTTATTTTCTGGGCGATGTTAATGGGTTAGAGATTATACCCACCAGTCACTAGTGTTCTGTCCTTAAACAGAAAGGGCCCTGCCCATGGCTTAAATCACACTTGTGATACAATAGCTCCCACTTAATCACGACTCTTGGATTCTACCCTGGTGCCTTGGAGTGCTGGCAGCATTCCAGGGTGAGAGCAGATAGTGTTCTCATTAAGCTCCTGAATGAGCCTGCATGAAAGATGCCAGGCTTGAGAGCTGGCGCTAGGGGGGACACCTGTCAATATGCGACGCAGTTTGTCATATAGTCATTGATCGCCTACAGAAATGACCTCCTCACCAGTTAAGTGCTCACTTTACAAAACAAAGTTTTGGTTAAAAAAAACTATGTATAGATTGTCAATTTGTGTGAGACATCTTAAGAAACCCTAGATCCATTAAGTGTCCTACGTTATTTTAGTGATCACCGTTATGAAGAATTTAAATTGTTCTGGAGCGATTCACTTTAACATCATCATATTAAGCTATGATCAAACACTTACCCTTATCAAGTGTTTACTACTTAATAATTGTGTGTTGATACCTACTAGCGTTCCATGTATCTGAATGCAGCTGTTACTCTTTACTTAAGATCCTCTTTTTGTCCTGCATGCTTTCATTTATTCATTCATTCACTCATTTATTTATTTATTTACTTATTTTTGTTTGTTTTTTTCAGACAGGGTCTCGCTATGCAGTTCAGGCTGGGCTTGAGCACACTTTGTAGCCCAGGCTGGTCTCGTACTCACACCGATCCTCCTGCCTCAGCCTCCCGAGTGTTGGCACTGCAGGCGTGCGCCACCATGCCCAAGTCCGCGTGCTTTAAAATTCTGCCCTTTCTTAGCTTTCGCAGTGACGCTAGCCCGTACGCCCACGTTTCTGGTTCCTCTCGCTTCTTCCTCTTGCTCGGGCCTGCTCACTTGCCTCTCCTAACTGCCTCCCTACTTGACCAGCATCCGCCCAGGCCAGCTTCCATCCAAATCCTTGGGTTTTTTTGTTTTTTTGGTTTTTTTTGTTTTGTTTTGTTTTGTTTTTTTACTTTTTTAACTGCTCCCTATGGGACACTTATTGTTTTGAGAATGCGATGCAAGCATTTCCATGTCCATAACACTGATAAAAGGGGCTGGAATCATACAGGCACTCCGGCAGCTTATTCTCAGGCATTTCCTCCTGCATCATGACCACTTTTGCCTTCCCCAAAACATCCTATCTGGCTGTGATAGAAATCCACAGCACCAGAAACCGTTTGCATAGCTTTGACTCCTTGGAAAGTGGCCAGAATGCCATCATTTTACCTTTTTCTTCAGGGTGCACAGAGTGTGGGTTCCGTCCTTTAGCACAGTGGCTTCTTCAGTTGCACAGAAGTTTCTTTCTTTCTTTTTGCCTGAGTGATTTCCGTTCCTGTTGTCTATATATTTCAAAGAGGGGGAAAAAATGAGATAATGGGAGGGTAGCAGTGGTTAATACATTGTGTATCACTATCTTTAAATTAGTTATTCTGAGTATAAGATGGCATCCAAACAACATTACCATCTCACTCTAACCTTGTCATCTATAGAATGTATGGCTATGTGGTATAATTCAATCACTTCCCAATTCCCAAACCTCCCTACCTTCAGTAATTCAATTTCGACTAACCATAGCACAGCGCTGTAACCCACTAAATTCGTGAATAGTGAAATTTTACAGTTTCTCATTTGAAAAAGTCCTGCTGTGGGTCTAACATGGCTGATCTAAATATCATAGTTAGAGAGCCTGGAGACGCTCATGTCCACAGAGGACGAACAGTCAGTTCTCAGTGGAGAGAAGGTCTGACTGGCAGGAACTTAAACATCTCTGCGAATGAAGGCTTAACAGCAGCCTGTACAACCACTCTGAAACGCTTTCCATCTGCACTAGAACCTTCACGCCCTGCAATACAAACTTCTCTCCATAGCATCTTGCTTTGCTTTCTTTGTTTTGACTTCAATTTCACATATCTTTTACTCATAAATTCTTGAAATCTGGCACAAATCAGTGGAGGAGGGGAACCGAGAAACACACCTACTGTCTTGGCATGTGCGGCCTCTGCTCGAATTATCTTGCAGAAGTTGATGCCTTGCATTTCATATTTTTATGTATTCTTATGTTTAATGTAGTCTGAGGGCCAACTCTTTCATTTTTTAGATTAAGTGATGTCTCTGGCTCTCGGTTTCTCTTCGGTGACGAGAGCATGACCCCTTCATATGCTCGTTTGTGAGGGAACTAGAAAAGCTATAGCTTGGCATTTCCTGAATGGTGTCTAGCACATATGCTGAAATATTGTGAAAAAAATCTCGCTGCAATGAATTGCGTTAGTAGGTCATAAATTATGGTAATAATGCTGTACTCAGGATGTGATGATCCAGCTCACTGTAGCCCCTAGTACTGTCTGTTGTCTTGCATCTTGACCTCCTGCTGTATAGTGAACTTTGAGTCCCCTGAATTCAAGAATTCTGTCTGTGTCTCTGTGTCTCTGTTTCTGTCTGTCTCTGTCTCTCCTCTGTCTCTGTCTCTCTCTTCTTCTCTCTCCCTCTCTCTCTCTGCCTCTGCCTCCGTCTCTGTCTCTGTCTCTGTCTGTCTCTCTTCTTCTCTCTGTCTTCTCTGCCTGTCTCTCTGTCCTCTCTCTCCTTTCTCTCTCTAGTTTCCCCTGTGAAGACATTTGACATTCAGAAATTATTTGTATGCTGAATTAGATTTTTTTAAAAAATGACTTCATTTTAATTCTGTTCAAGGCATTCATTTTTCCTGAAATTTCTCTAAAATATTTCAATACCTATCAATTTCTTAAAAATGCAGCAGAGCAAATTATAAGACAGAATGGATCTAAATACTAGTAGGATTAAGGAAAAGAATCAAATATCTGCCTTTTATTAAGAAAGTTGGAGTTGGTTTTGGGAACATAACTGAGATTTAGTTGAACAGATCAGGTTACATGAGAAAGTTATTTATTGTTTTGATCAGATTGCTATTGGTGGACATGTAAATGTGATAAATATCTGCAGAAGAGGTCATCATGAGCATGTATTTTCGAACAGATACAAGCCGTACAGTCTGAACACTGTGCAATCTAGCTTCAGCTTTGCTGAATCCTGGATTTTCCATGTTGGCGTACGATTGCCCAATCAAATCACAGTGTGCATTTTAAATCACAATGCAAACAGAGACCTTCACTTGGCAATGTAAGTATCTGATAAAACAACTGTGGAAAGTTCTTGGAGTGAAGGTCAACAAAGATTAGTGTTACTAACACACTTACTGGTTAAAACTTAACTGGGGGCCTAATGCACCAAAAACTTACTAACCAATCTGTCACCACCGTTTCGTTTCTCCATGCTCACTGGCAAAAATCTGGAGAAGACCAGCACGATGTGCAAGTGCCACCTTCCCTGGCTGCCGTCCCTGGTAGTTTAGCTCTGCTTGTCCCCATCTTGTTACAGAAACCACACAAGTATAAGGCTTGGACTCTCTTGCTTCAGTACTCAAGATCACCAATGCTAATATTTAGATGTGCCTTCCATTTGGACAAAAAGGCCGTTGGATTAATAAAGGCAGAATCCGCTGGCCATTGTTGCGTGTAAGTGGTCTTCAGTCTTTGCAGCTGCGTGGTACAGGAGCTGCTCTGTTTGACAGCACTGGAAATACAGGTGAAACGCCAAGGGACTCCAATGGCCAGCCCTGAAAGAGTTAACTCTGGCTGCCACAGAGGGTGATGTTTAATCTCCCTCCTAGCCATCCATTGCCCTGTCTTCCACCTTGAGTTGGAGATAGGCAGATAATACCCATAGTTCAAAGCGGATTCCGCTTCAGATTTCAGATTAGGAGGCTGCGCGCTTCAGTGCAGAGTGGTCTCTCATGGCCTATTTCAAATTATTTTCAGGTTTCTGTAAAGTAGAACAGAAGGTTGGCAGAGGAGCAGCACAACAGGCAGAAGACTGCTTTTACCATTCGTCTTAACGATCAGGCTATCAAATTGTTCTATTTATTTTTTCTCAGAAGACCATATTATTCTTATAAATAGTCGTAAGATATAGTGAACTATGCAGTGTAATACAATTTAAACATTAGAAAAATGTGTAATATAGGACTAGAACATTTGTCCACCTTTAATCTTTCCACTCCCAAGACTATTTCCATATTCTTCATATGCATATATATATATATATATATATATATATATATACGTATATATACATATATATGTATATATCATGCTAATAACAAAAATGCAATAGTAAAGAAATTCTATTATCTACCTATGATAAAAATTTTGTTTCTTCCGCTTAGTAATAATTTTTATACACTATGTGACTATACGTTTGTAAGCATATTTTGATTACTTTTATTTTTAATGATTAATACAAATGTTACCACTGGAAGTCTGAGAGTATTTTACTCTAAGGCAAATGTTTCCTTTAGTTCACAAAACATGAGCATCAGCAATGCTCTGCATGAGGGCAGTGAGGTAGCTCAGTGGTCTACAGCACCTGCTTAAGAAAGCCTAGGCAAGCAACGGGAGCATGCTTCAATCCCTGGCACCACGTGCTATTCCAGCCCAAACCCAGGGCAGGCTGAGCGGGCAACAAACAAACAAACAAAAAGAAGACAAAAACAAATAAACAAAAACTATATTTGACAGATAATGAGTTATTTATTTTTCTTATATTCTCTTTAAATTATTTCATTTCTGATACTAAACAATAGCTATTGTCTAAATGTCAGCAGATTAATTGAAAGCTAAGATTACACTTTTCCAAATATATTTTGTGAAATGCCATTCTGACATACCTTAAGTAAATTGTCCAATTCTTGTGCATTTATTCAATCAATAAGTCAAATGCAAACATATTTAGAGAGAATCAGCACTGGAAATCTTGGAAGCTCCACACTCATGGAACAAGAAGAGGAAAAGAAAAGTGAGGCTTCTTCATATTCTGCTGCACTCCAAGCACTGAGTTAGTATTTTCTGCCATAGACAACACTGCCTGTTATACTTTAATGTTATCTTAAAGTAAAATACTCTATTCCTTATAAGGAAAAATGAATAAGCAGATAAATAAAACTAGGTTTACTCTTTGTTAACGACAGAGTTGAGATCTGAACCAAAATCTCTGACTCTGTGTTACTTCCACCCTATTTCTTTATATTCATATGACACATAAATATTAGATATTTCTGAGTAATATAGAGTTATTTCTTCTATGTTTATGAGTGGCATATCTACAGAAAGATGTAGATAAGATGCATAATTTCTCGTAATGAGGATCCCATCAGTTTAAGCATGCATTTTTTCCTGTAAAGCAGAATAGAACATGACTGCATCATTTTTCAATGGGATAGATTAGATTAAGGCATCAAAGTTGCAAATGTTGATAAAGGCCGCTTAGGGCCCAAATACTGAGTTTTTGTAAAAAAGCTAACCGTGGAGCTGACATCTGTGTAATACATCGAGGCTGATGCTAGAATTGTGGACAATGTTTACAGGAGCATTAATAAAACATGGACTTTTTTTCAGCCCAAAACCATCAAGGAGGATTTGCCAGGAAGTAGAGCAACATGATAAAGCATAGAATTAAGAAAAAATTATTGGAGTTTATTTATTCGAAATACCTAGAATGGTCAGAGAAGACTCTCGTCATGTTCTGATAAATTTTAAAACACATTTTCAGCTCCTGCTTAATTGAACTTTACCTCACTTTGTTGTAAGCACATCTATGCTTACAATCACAGCTCATTTTTCACACACACTGCTGACATTTCAAATGCCCACAAGCACTGAGAATATATATATTTACACAGGGAAACATCTTCTGTGAAACACAATATGTATGTATGTCATTTAAAGGAATTTTCTAGTGCTTTGATCTTATGGTGCATAAACTCCTTCCTGACAGCAAATTGCACATCCATATTAAATGAACTAAACTCTTGCAGATGCCAGGAACTCGAGTTAAGTTTTCTGAGCAGACACACATTTGTTTCAAAGATGTGGACAACTAGTCAGTTGTCCTCAAGGAACTATTTATTTATTACAACATCAGGGGTTTTGTTTTACCACCTGCATGTTTATTAACGTAAAATATTGTATTTGGAGGTAATTTACCCAAGCAATCACAAGACTGAAAGTGTCCTTTAAGAGAAAAGTAGCTGAAGCCGTTGAACCCCGAGTCCCCCTGACTGGATGATGACTAAACTGTGCACCCTGCAGCTGCATGGTCCTCCCCGTTTTGAGAGGGGCAACCGTACACTGAAAGCAGGAGGGTCGTTGCTTGCTTCACCATTCATTCACAATCTTGCCCCATGAGCAGCGTGCACGTTGCCTAAGACTGTACACCTTTCACAAATGGGTTTTTCCTACTCACCTGTGACTATGTTGGCTATGTTGGTGACCCGTAACCTGCCAAACTTATTTTCAGTTGACAGGAACCGCAGAGTCTCTGGATCCTGGAGAGCACTGCAGTGGGACAGACATGCCAGGACAGTGCAGCACGATCCAATCCAACAAGCTGGTCAAGCACATTCTAATTTGTTGTAGAAACTGACTGAAGAACATAGGATCTTCTTTGCATGTGAGCAAACCCATTTGACCTTATTTTGTGTTATTTGCACATTTTGCTAGAAAATGTCAACCACAGGCTTGCAGCATTTCATTTTGGGAAAGCATGCAAAATGTAGGAGCACAACACCGCACTTCGGAAGGCTTGGCTTCTGCCTCAGAGCGCATGCAAACCTTGAGAAATGCTTAGTCCCTGTGACGGCAATGGACCCCCATGGTGGTGACCGACAAGGCCATCCTTGGAAGGATCTGACAGACTCTGGATTGCTTTAGGTAGATGTTGACTTTTTGAAATGTTGTATAAAGTTTCCAACACACTGATTGCATATATATTGCAGCAGAGGAGGCTTCTTTGATATTTGATAATATATTACTCATGTATATGTTGAAAATATTTTAATAAAAATGTATTCTTGGCAAGAAATAAAAACCATTAAACTTTTTTTAAGAAATCATTTTCCTAACCCCAGAGATTGCAAAATAAGTTACTTTAAATTGTGATATAATCTATATCACAAAATTAAATATTCAAATACTATTAAATTCACTGATCACAAGAGCATGTTATTTTGCACTGGTATAATAATAACTCTAAGAACTGCTCCTTGAAAAGAACTTCGCCAAGGAGGATTTTGAGCATTTGACAAGCACCAGAATGTCACTAGACATGGTGTTAAAATTAAGGGGCATGGGTCAGACTCATTGGTAGTTTTGATCTGGCAGCGAGTCCTCCCTGACAATAGGAAGCTAACATACTACCAGTGGAGTGTATCCATTCCATATACGGTTCTGCTCAAAAAGTACTTGCATACTCTTGTATTCTAGAATTTTACCTATTTTATCTTCCAGAAGATTTTTTCTGTTTTAAATTGAGAACGTTGATATATTTTTTACTTTAGTTTAGGGCATGGTGAAAGACCCAGTTTTCAATTCAATCTTCTGCATTAGCTGGACAGTTTATCCAGAACTATGTATGAGAGAGTCTACCCAGCCTGTGCTTAGGCCCTTTTTCCAATGATCAAATGGCCGACTGTGCCTGGGTGTTTTGTATCCTCTGTTCTGTTCCACACATTCACATTTCTATTTTTCTGCCAGTACCACACAGTTTTTATTAAAGTAGCTTTGTAGTATAACTAGAAGACCAACGTTTGTCATATTCTCATCCTCTTCTGTTCCCATAAGAATTTAGAAACTTTTCAAACTAGGTCTGTGAATAGTGCTAAGGTTATGTTTATTGAGATTGCGTTAAATCTGCATATTAGTTTTAGAAGCTAGGCCATTTTGGCAATATTAGTCTGCATATCTTTGTTACTTTTGCCTAGTTGCTGCAACAAAGTACCTGATGCCCAAAATTAAGGAAGGAAAGGTTTATTTAGCTTACAGTTTGGTGAGGTTTCAGTCCACACTGTGCTGACTCCAAGGCCAGATGGCACAGGCCAGAAAACAGCAAAACAGCAAGAGTGAAAGAGGAGAAGCAACGATAACATCAGCAGAAGCCTTCCTCCCCTCCTCCCACTACACGCAGGCTGTCGGCCCCAGGGCAGGTCTAGCACTCACACCCATAAATAATCCCAGCATTGGGTCATGAATTAATGACAATCAAAGCATGGGGCTGTGGGAACAGCTAAACACAATCGGCGGCAGGCATCATAGTGCCTTGTCTTGGAGAAAAGAAGACGGTTACAGGCATGGCTCTTTTTAAACATGTTTTGTGGTTTTTCTGTTACAAACCTGTGTGAGGAATGTACACTTGCTCTTTGCTGAGCCTCACCCTGACATAGTTTATTTTTTCAAAAATAAGTCTTTGTTCGTAATCTGAAAATGAAGTAATAATTATTATACATGCTTTAGAACTCAACTGTCTCTAAGGACATTTTACTCAAGTTCTTCAACTATATTTAAAGGAGAGTTTGGCATTCTCATAAACAAGTGAGATATAAAATGAATTGAGTAAAAATGTAAATATTTTTTAAAATATTGCTTGATAATGAAGACCGTGATCTACCTATTGTCTATTTTGCTGGCAGGATTTCTGTCCAGCTGCCTAGTTGGCTATCTTTCTATCTATGCGTGTCTTATTTGTAGGATGACTCACGTGGCAATTCTATTTTTGTGGAAATATAGCAGATGACGCATCAAAGCTGACATTGCTCTGGTGTCTTTTGCCCAATGGTCCATGTGGTTTACAAAGCTTTGCTTTTAGTCAACAACTGCATCCACTAAGAGCATTAATATAAAAAGGAATGGGGACTGGCAAGATTGCTCAGCAGACGAACACCAGCTTAGGCAAATGCACGGAACTCAGTTCAATCTCTGGCACCACATGCATGCCAGCGTTGCCCATAGGACTGGCTAAAGCAGGCCAAAAAGTGCAGGCATGGTGGCATCTGCACGCCTCCAATCCCAGCACTGGAGATGCTGAAAGCAGGGCGCTCACTACAATTCCAAGCTAGGTAGGAAGACCCTGTAACAACCAAATATATTTTTTAAAAAAAGAAGAAAGAAAGAACTAAGAAGTTCTCTTTTTTTCTTGATTTTGTTCTTAAAGAAATATTGCAAAAGTAATGCAAAGTAGTCGCATAAAGCCTTTGTCATATTTCACATATTAAATAAAATAAATAAATTTCTGTAACTAGCATTGATTAAGATTTCTGCAGTTATTTATTACAGATCCTTTTTAAAGTTTGACCATTTTCCATACTGATGCTCTTCTAATCCAGAAAACAGACTGGGATGCCACATTTCACTTAGTTCTGCATCCTTTTAACATAGGGACAGTTCCTCTGTCTTTCCTGGTATTTCATGACCACTTTGGCTTAAGTACTGATGAGTGATTTTGTACTCTCTCTCTCTTAATCTGAGCTTATCTGATGCATATTCCAGATTAGTGAGAGGCTACACAACCTTAAGAGAGGCACCATCAAGTTGACGCTTTCTTAGTATGTCACATAAAGAGCACTCACGTGGGTAGATTTCATTATTTGTGTGTTAATATTGATACATTGGTTTAGATGATATCTGGTGGATTTCTTGATATAGCATTGCTATCATTCACCCTATAGCTGATAAAGCATATACTTCTAAAAAAGTCTTTAGAATTACTTTAGTCTGTTGGAAACGACTTAGTCTTTTCATCAAATATTTGCCCCATGTGTCACTTTAGTAACGTCTGTCAGTGGACATCAACCATAACAGTCATTAGTATGGTGTTTGACTATGCTGATTTCCTGTTTTATGTAACCTTTCTATATTAAAAATGCTGAACTAATATCAAATGATCAGCTGCTCCTTTTCTCACATTTATTTTTCTATTCCTTTCATAGATAGGGACTCATGGGTGCTTTAAGGTTTTCTCTTTTTTTAATCCCTTTCATTCTGTATATTTTTAAGGTTCCTCCAGAAACAAAATCATTATGTACATATTTGTGGTATATATCAACTATCTTATATTAGTATGGTAATTAATCTCATTTATATGTGGGAAGTACAGAAACAATACAGATAGAAGATGGGGTTCCTACCTTAACTAAAAAGTTAGTTTGCCTTTCCTTCACCATTTTGTTGCATTCAAGCCCTTAGTGGATTGGATATTCCTCACTCATGTTTAGGCTAACTATCTTTTTTCTTTCTCCTCAGTTAATTGAAATACTAATCTCTTCTGGAGATATTCTCACAGACATACTCAGAAATAATCTCATAATAATAATATTTGAGTTGTGTGATCCAGACAAATCCACACAAAAAATTATCCATCGTTACACTGATGATAAACATTTCCTTATGTATTATCTTTTAATGCCTCCCAGGACCCTTACGTGCTCTTTGGTGAGGCTTTCAGGTGACTGAATTGTACATTTCATCTAGCTGACTGGCTGTCAGGAGGTAGGGTCTAGGTGGAAGAGGCAGGTCATTAGAGGCATAAAACAGAAGAGTCTGTTTTCCTCTCTAGCCCTTCCATTCACTCACTGCTTCCTGTGAACCATAAGGTAAGCCATTTCCCTCCACTCAGGTCCCCCAACCAAGATGCCAAACATACAGAGACTAAAACATCTAATACATGAGCTAAAATAAACCTCTATTTCTTTATGAGCTTTGTCCCAAGGATAAGAAAAGTGGCTAAGATGTCTTATGCGGACAACGACGTGCTTACAGTAAGGATGTGAAGATAAGGAGATGATCCTATGATCCTATTGTCTTCTAAAAGTGCACTCCGATATCCTGGTAAGGGAGAGGCAGAAGAAGATTGTACATACACCAAAGACAAAGCAGTGAAAGCTGAAATATAGTTAAGTGTTCTTACTGTTATTTGAAATTTCTACTTCCTTATAGCCTGTCAGAGAGCCAGAAAGTATATGTGTATGTACTAATCCATAATTGGTTACTATAATGACAATACCTATAAATCTATTCTGACACCTTTATCTTCATGTGTGTATCAAAAACCAGGACTCCGCACTAATATCTCTGATGTCAATCTTATAACACAGTGAAGTAACTTTCCTATATGTGCTATCATACATTCACTGATGTGTTCAATTTTGGCTGACACATTCTGTAATTACAAAGCAGCAAAAACATACCTATAAAATTTGTTAACATAAATGTAACATTTCATATAGTTACTGCTGCTCTTCTTCTTTGCCTTTATCTTCTAATTTGAAAACACAAAGTACATTTTGTGTTTTCAAAATCATTTACATTAGATAATATCTTTCCTATTTTCCTCAGTGTGGAGAAATTATTTTGATATTTAATGTCTAGGTCCATTGTTTATGTTTACATAGTACACTCTACCTAATCTTTGTTTATTTTTATTATTTGTTACTTTTGGAAAATGAAAGACTTCTAGCTCAAAGATAAACAAAGGGGTACACCCACAGAAGTCACATTCCTCCCAATGCATCCTAATTACAACCATTTCATTTTTCCTGGATTTCCATCCCACAAGCTCCAACTACTGTAGGTATAATTCTTTTGAGCTTCTGCTTTACCTTTTATGTATTTACTTTACATAAGAAGAACAGATAAGCTTACTTCAAAAGTTGCTTCACATTTGTTTATGAATTTCAGCAATAAAGTAAATATTACAATAAGGTGAATCACAATGTTTTGTTTTCTAGTGTATACAAAGATCATTCTCACACTATGTTGTGTTAGGGGTGCAGTAGCATTAAGTCTCAGCAAATAAGGAGCATATCATAGTTCAAAACACTTTGTTGATAAAATGTGCCAATAGTTATCTGAGAGAGCTGTATATTTATTGATGGGTTTAAGTTGTTTGTTGGCGTAAGAGTTCTTTTGAAAGCACTATGATGAAGAGGTTTACTTAGATGTTGTTAGCTGCCGACTGCTATGGTGGTGACACTACAGAAGGTTGAAGTGGCTGTGGTGATTTCCTAAAATAACACAGCAATGAAGTTTGCTGCATCCGTTGACTGTCTCTTTTAAAAAAGTTTTACTTATAGCATGAAATTCAGTTTGATACACTACACACATAATGAAATGTCTTTCAAAATACAGTTAATGTGATCAAACTCCAGTGTTTTAGCAATTCAGATTATGTAATTCTCTAAATAATTTTGAGTCTTTTTGACAATTTTCAAACAATCCCCCTCCAGAGAATATTCTATCTCAATAAACCCGCTTTTCAAAAAGAAAGCTTTTTCATTCAAATTTTATCAGGAGGTTTCAGCAAGTACGTCTTTAGGCTCTACTAATTTTACGTTGCTTGATATTTTCACTGTATCCCTCATTGAAGTCTTGAATCTAAGTTAGCCATAATACTTGGAATCAAAATTGTCTAATTTTTCTTGATGCTGACATTATTTCATCCTGTGAACCATAAACATTCTTAAGGACATCTGGAATGACACACCCTACCTAGGGCGTCCATTGGCATTTCTTAGATCCATCAGAGGAATCTCAGTCTATGGCAGCTATAATCTTTTTGTTTTGTTTTTGCATTTTTAGGGAAGGATCTACAGGGGCAGGGTGTTCAGGGTTTCTCAACTAGACCAGACTTGTAGTGATCCTCTTATTTACAGCATCCAAAGAGCTGGAACTGCAGGCACATACCACCATGCCCAGTCTCAGTCACCATCTCAGCATACCCTGGAAACAGGGCAAGCACAGCAGGCCGGGGGATTGAACCCTGATCTCCTGCACCAGCTTGCAGGCACGTTCAGTCTGCTGAGATATTTGGCTGGTCCTTACGGCAGCTGTGATCTTAGAAAATATCTTTCTTAAATAACAAGATTTGAAAGCTGAAATAATCCTTGACCCAAGACCAAATTTGTCTCTGTGTCTTATTTTACCCTCTCATTTTATCCCTAATATAACTAGTTGGGGGTCTCGGCTAGGTCCTTGGTATTAGCTCGTCTTGTTGATAACATATTGTGCCTTTATATCAATACTTGCTCTTTCACGTTGCACTTTTATTTTACAGAAATGACTTTTACCTGAAGGCTCATGAACCAGCTTCTGCTGCCGCCTCACATTTCTTCTGCACCTTTTTTCTTCCAGACCTAAGGGAATAGAAGACAAAAGGGCATTCCTTTGGTTTAAATTCTGGCTTACAAGAAACTGTTGCTGGCTTGACTTATCTAAGTGACTAAAAGCTCCGTTGGAGAGTAAGTCTATTTAATTTAAGGCAATTCACGTGTTTATGGAGTAGCTTTTTGGATTTCTTGCAAGGGAATTTCCTTTGCGTTTAAACATGGGCTGTTTTGCATAGCTGGCCCCCATGTGCACGTGGCATACCTGTCTACTCAGGCTAGTCCCTTCTCTCTTTCGTTTAAAGTGAAAGATACGCAAAGTTGCTTTTCACTTGAACATTTAAAGGTTGCTATATGGTTAGTTTCTGACCTAATTCATTTCTTAGTGAAGGAGGTAGGTCAATAGAACATCTGCAATAGCTGTCAATCAGGTTTGGTGTGTTTTTAAGTTGTGGTTTGTGGTGTTCCCAAGCTGTTACTGTAGTTACATCAGAGATCAATAATCACATGTTAGCCCAGTAAAGGGAAAAAAATGAAACTGCTAGCCTGAAAGGTACCCGGGACGAGTTTGTGTTCTCTAAAACCAAAGTATGAATTTTAGGAACAAATGGAGTTATGAGCAGAATATTTAGTGTAACAAAGAAAGCGTCTGTCTGAGAGAGGAACAGAAGGGGGTTCTGAGCAGGTTATTCCGGGAAGCTGTCTCTTCCAGGGACTTTTATAGTAAAGCCATGTGGCGAAGTGGGTCTAAGGTGGTGGAGAAATTGGGAACTCACTTAGGTGGACATGAGATGGGGCAAAACTATGGTCAGCTAGTGAAAGTAGAAGCACCATTGCTCAGGTAATGAGGTTTTGTTTGTTTTATTTTGTTTGCTCAGGTAATGTTGAATAAATCCAGTACCAAAAGAGGAAGTGAGCTATGTAGCATGCAGACATGAATATGGGAAAGGGTCTCTTCCTGTTGGGGGTCATGTTATTGACTCTTTAGGGATCTTTCAGGGTGATTGGTGCCTACTTGGCCTGTGTCCCATTCCTAGGGAAGTATGTGGCTACAGTTGCTCTCCCTTTTGTCTTGTGGTCTGGCCCATGTGTGACTGTCTGTCCCTTCCAAAGTTGCAAAGTCTCCTTGTCTTCCATGTTGTCTTCTTGAGGGCTTGGCCCCTCTCTAAGTGCCTATAATATTTCTATCTAATTCAGCTGCCTACAGCATGCCTGACATTCATAGTAGTGATGAAACCATTTGAAATACTGGAAGAACTACTAGAATGTTACATTGAGACATGAATCGAACACATGCTGTTATAAAAATACAGCCAACAGAGTCAGTGGTACAGCTTGCTGCAAACTTCCACTTTGCAAAAAAATGAAATTTTACTGAAGTTCCATCAAGCTAAGCATAATAAAATTAAGTATAGCTGTATTTTTTACATTCCTGTCTCTCACAAGGGTAGAATACTCTTGGTATCGCTTTTCAGTTTGCTGTTTTATTTTATTTAACAGTATATCATGAATATTACCCTATAAAATACACAAAAAACTTGTGTAATACTGTTATATGGGTCATAATTTAGCCAACCATCCTCCTAGATATTAATATTTTTATGGTTTCCAATATTTTGGATAATAAACAACAGATAGCTTTCCCTCTCCTACTTCCTTCTTTGTACATGTGTGAGTGTACGTGTGTGTGTGTGTGTGTGTGTGTGTGTGTGTGTGGGTATGGTTGTGGGTGTGTGTTTATTGTGTAAGGTATACATTTAGGATAGAGAATTAAAACTTGGCTTAAAGAGTAAACAATTAATTGTTTCATTATATATTGCTAGAATTCTTGCTAGGCATTCATGATTCAGAACCTAGTATCAGAAACATCAATTAATTATATATGCAGTAGCTGAGAGGATAATTTTTTGTGAACTCTGGAAGATTATTTATCAAAAACATGACAGCATAATTACACAAATATATTTTTAGTATCCAGTAACCTTTTTGACAAACACTGTGACAATTGTCTCAGTTGCTTTTCTCTCCTTGCTTGGACAAATACCCAACACTCAAAACTAAGCAAGGAATGGTTTATTTAGCTGACAGTTGCTGGACGTTTCAGCCCGTATTCAGCTGGTTCCAAGGCAGAATGTCACATGGCACAGAACACAACCCTTCATGGCAGTGGCAAAGAGTAGAAAGCTGCAGCTTAGGCAGCTAGCTAACCTCTCAACCCTGCTTACATTGCAATGCACATTACCTGCCCAGGACAGGTACAGCGTTCACAACCACAATAACCACTCACAAACTCCAGAAGAAACCCCCTTACTTCAGGGGCCTTTGGGGACTACTAGCCATAAGCCATGTTGATAATTCAATGAAAATCTGCTACATTGTTGTGCTACATGCACAAAGCTTCCCGGACTGCAAGTCACTCTGGTGAGTCAAATGAGTGACCTGTGAGTGAGTGGAAAGGCTCAGAGCGTTATCATGTATTAAAGTCGACTTCACAAACACTGTGTGCTCCGGATAGGTTGAATTTATAAGAAAAATTTGGTTTCCTTCCATAGGAAATTAGCTTTCACCTACTAATGGTAGCACTTTTAGTTTAAAACTTTTGATTTTTTATAATTTGACTCACTTGCAATAGCAATACAAAAATTCAAACCCTTTGTACAATGGTACAAAGGAATTTTCTTTTGCTATATTTTTATTATATAATTGCTCTTTATCTACTTACTGATACTGAGAAACCGAGATACTCACATGCAGAAATTTGTAAGTAATCTTTATCACTTGCCTTATACTAAAATCATATGGATATAAACCTATATTATAGCCATAGGCAGATGTAAAGACTTCTTGAATGTGATTTACAAAGGATAGGAATTAATACGAGGGATCCATAGATGGGGTCGTAGCAAATAAGAAAGCTTCGCTACATCACAGGAAATAGCGAAAGCAACCCACAGAATGAGAAATTCTTTGTTAGCTGCTCTTTAGGTAGAGGATTAATATCTAGAATACATTTTTAAAAAACCTTCTAAAATATTACATCCCAAAACCAACTCAATAAATGTAGTCGGAATAGGCAGTGAACAGACATGGCTAAAAAGTACAAATCGCCCAAAGAAATGTGACGAACTGTTCAACATCTTTAGCATGATAGTAATGCAAATTGAAAACACCCTGAGATTCCATTCTACCCTTCTCAGAATGGTTATCAAAAGGTATACGAAAGACAATGCATTCTGATAGGCTATGGGAAAAAGAAAAGCAGCTGTACTATTGGAGTGAACGTAAGCTGATACCACCCCTATGGAAATCAATTTAGGGATTTCTCAGAAAACTAAATGTGGAAAGACCATTTGATCCTGATGGATGCCCCAAGGCTTACCCTCACGTCCTTGAAGTCAGTGTTCAGTAGAGATACATGTGCGTCTATTCTTGCAGCTACACAATTCATAGGAGCGAAGCAGTCAGACAGTGTAGATGCCTGTCACACAGGTGAGGGGGTGAAGAAGAGTGGTATATATAAATAGAGAATTATTCAATAATAAAGAATTCAGTCATGTTGTTTGCTGGAATCATAATATATTTCATGGTGCATTGGAACTATAAACCATCATGCCAAGTTAATAGGCCACAGTTGGAAAGCTAACCACCATGTGTTTTCTCTCCTCAAAACTCCAACCAATTGGCTTAATGAATAAACAAATATGAAAACAAACAAAATAGAGTAGGGACATCAGGAAACTAGAAACTTGCTTTTGGAGATAAGGAAAGGGATGGTCTCACCATTTTTTATTGTTACTATACACTAATACTAAAGACAAAATGAAATGAGAGCTACCTGACATCCAATTACAATGCTATCAAGTATTTTATACCACAAGTACTAATAAAATTACTGCTGTAGTTATTTGTGTGTGTG
This sequence comes from Myocastor coypus, assembly GCA_004027025.1. NCBI lineage: Eukaryota > Metazoa > Chordata > Mammalia > Rodentia > Myocastoridae > Myocastor > Myocastor coypus. The sequence continues at coordinate 16,611 of PVJA010000912.1, read as the reverse complement.
TGTGTGTGTGTGTGTGTGTGTGTGTGTGTGTGTGTAGTACTGGGGATCAAAATTGGGACCTTGCACTTGCAAGATAGGTGCTATGGCATTGAGCTATATCACCGGCCAATACTGTAAGTTTTTAATATACATTACGTGCAATTCTCATTGCTTTGTTTTGTTTTTCCCTTTTTGTGTAATTGGAATAGGGTCTCATGATACAGCTCAGACTCATAATGGTCCTACTGTTTTCAGCCTCTCCAACACTAGAATTACAGGAATGTGCTATCACACCTGTCTTGGGTCACCAGCTAAGTGAGCCCCTGGGGCAGGGCTCGCATGGCATGTGGTACTGGGTATTGAAGCCTGGTCCCTGCACTTGCCTATACAGGTGTTTAGTCTACTGAGCTATCTCACTGGCACTCACATGTAGTTTTTAATGAGTAGTACATAAACAAAGTTATTTTTCACTGCATGCTTAATTTTGTTTTCCATGTGTAACTCATTAGCAATTCTTCATACACAACTTATCATTCAATGTTGAATGTACACGTCATTATATTAAAGAGATGATATGCCTCTTTGCCTATATTCCTTTATTAGGGTATCATAGCTTGCCATTTGTATTGTTGCTGACATTTGGAAGTGTGAGGATAGATATGCAGTTTAGTCCCTTGAGGTTTGTAGAAATGCCTCTTGATGATGTGTCATTTATATATAAGCAATATTGATATCCCTTGGAAATAGAATGGAAATTTACTTACTCGTTAGGCTGTTAGCAAGAAATATGTTAGGTTTTGGCATTGCAAGAGGGGAGCAAAGCACACAGACTGAATGCCAGAGACAAAACCATGAAAAACAAAAACATATAAGTGGATTGAAATTCAACCACAAGTTAATAATGCTACTATTGGACTTATCATTTCACTGGAAAAGAAAGACAAACAGGCAGTGTTTATTTAACAGCTATTTCCAAATAGAACAAAAGAGTATCAAATTGATCACTAAGAAAGGGGAAACAGCACTTTAAATACAAACACACAAGTCAGCAGCAAAAGCATGGTAAAAGGTATGCTGCGCCAACCCAAAACATAAGGGTGCCAAGTTGTCTAAATTAATATCAGACGCAGTCATGTTTAGAAACAGAAATACAACCAATGGCATTAGAGATAGTTTATGAAGATAATTTGTACCGAACAAATAGCAATTCTAAACAGTACACATGGGGAAATTATTTGGAATACAAACCCTGACAGTGAGAAAGGAAAAAGTTACGTTCACAATTAGGACAGACGCTATGGCTCTTCCATCTCTGTAATTGACAAGTAGAGAATAGCATGGAAAAGGCCCTAAAAGTTCTGAACAAAACTAGGTGCTAACATGACACTTAGAGAAACATAGGGAATATTAGCAGGGTTGGCGCAACTGAGGGGACTTAGAAAATAGGGCTTCTGCTTATGGTCCATTAGTAGGGTGTCCTACCTTGTCATGTGTATTTTTGCTCACACTTGGAAGTGTGAGGATCATTTACAAGGGTGAAAGTGACATCCAGTGTGTGGTGTCACACATCCATTGAAGTAGGAGAAGATGACATTTTCTTTATTTGTGTAATACAATACATACACTCACTCTTTTAACTTTTTTTTTTTTTCTCCAGTACCAGGGGTTGAATTAAAGATCTTATGCTTGCCAGGCAAGCGCTTATTCTACTGAGTTATCTCCCTGGTCCTTTTAACAAATTTTTTAAAAGCATGACCAAAGCAGATATTTATATTTAGTAAAGTTTCACAAAGAGCAGTAAACAAAATTCAACTGGATTTTTATGCCTCAATAATAAAAATGCAAGAATATTTAAAGTCATATAAAAATATATAAAATTTAAGATTCAAATTGCAAAAGGATATCTGGAAATTATGCAAATATTTCTAAGTTAAACCTTAGGGTTTTATAAAACTTATGAATAAGAAGAGAGCATAAGGGAGATTTGAAAATATTAATATAGATATTGAGAACAGGATACTAAAACTTGTTGGGTGAAATTCAGTTGGAGTGTAGGGAGAAATGTATGCTTAAATGCTCTGCTAAAAAAGTAAACTGTCTAAAAGTCAATATATTTTTTTTTTTTTTTTTTACTTTTTTTGATGCCAAGTCTCGCTACATATGGCTCAGGCTCGTAGTGCTCCTCCTACCTCAGCCTTCTTTAGTGTTAAGATGACAGGTATGTTTCACCACTCCTGGTTTCAGGGCCAGCATGCCATGTAGTACCAGGGATCAAGTTAGGGTCCTTGTGCTTGCCAGGGACAGGAGGGGACCCCCGAGTAGCTTGTCCCCACATTTTGCTAACTACAGGAACACACACCTCTCACTAGGACTCCATCTTCCGTTTGCCTTTCAGTTTTGTACATTTTTAAATGCAGCTCCCACCCCGACACATATGTGCCCTAGGAGATGGGCAGCTTGTCTACTGGCCTTCCCTGTGTCTCGATGCAGAGCTGCAGAAAATGGCCTCCCTGGATTCTCATCTCCCCGTAGCATTTGGATCTTAAACCTAAGTTCTTGGGCCGGCTAGATGGCTCAGCGGTCTAAAGTACCTGCTTAGGCAAGCTGAGGCTAACCGCAGAGACCAAAGTTCAATCCCCAGCACCACCTGCTGTGGCAGCCCCACCCTCAATGCAGGCTGAGCAGGCCATAATATAAAAACAAAACAAAACAAGAAGCATGAGTTCTCTAGTATTAATATATCATTTTTAGACTATTTGTTGGATTATTACTGGAAATGTACATTGATTTGATTGATTGATTGATTGATTGATTGATTGATTGATTGATTTTTGCAGTTGAGTAGATTGAACTTAGGGCTTTTCATATGCTGGGCAAGTGTATTGCCAATAAAGTACATCCAAATCACTTTAAATTATGTTTACTTAAAAAAGTTAAAAAATGAGGCAGGATATCATCATAATAGCCAAAGAGACTTTGAATCTGAGATCTCAAAGTTTCAGTTTTTTTCATGGTATTACTATGTCCAGCTCTCTTTTTTTTATTTTATTTATTTATTTTTTAATTGTATTTGGTAGCCGGGCATGGTGGCGCACGCCTATAATCCCAGCACTTGGGAGGCTGAGGCAGGAGGATCAGTGTGAGTTCGAGACCAGCCTGGGTTACAAAAGTGAGCTCAAGGCCATCCTGAACTGCATAGCAAGACCCTGTCTCAAAAAAATAAATAAATAAAATAAAAAAAAATAAATTAAAAAAAAAATAAATAAATAAAATAAATTGTATTTGGTACAGCATCTGACTACCCAGTTCAGCTTATAGTTATCTTCCTGTTTTCAGCCTCCCCCAGACTGGGATTACAGGCTTGCATCACCAAGCCTGGACCCTGTGGCTGGCTCAGTGTGCCCAGGAACACAGCAGGTGCAGCGTATGGTGCTGAGATTGAGCCCCGGGCCCTGCACTTGCCTCCGCAGGCCCTTCAGTCCACTGAGCTGTCTCTCCTGCCCCAGCTGCATATTTTTATGGAGTTCACACTACATCTTTGTGGAAAGAGTAAGGTAAATCTCATTAACCCCACTTTATAAAGAAAACAGCAAATCTCAGTAACATTAAGTGACTTACCTAAAGTCAATGAGATAATGACAAAGAAATAGCTCAAGCTCAGTCTTTAAAGTCAAAGCTTATTTTCTTTAAGCTTTACTCAGTAGTAAAATTCTAAATGCTATTAATTATTCTAATCAGGTAATGACTCTTTACTGAGATCTGCAGAGAGGCTCAGGACTAGAGAGGTATTTTAAGGGAAACATATCAAATATTCTCTATTCTCTGGAGTTTTTAGGCTCTAACTGGGTATTTACCCAAAAATTATTGGGAGAATGGTGGGAAAGAGCACTGTAAAAAAGACAGGAATTTCAGAGGCTATTTATTTATTTATTTTTATTTTTTATTTTTTTTTGTCTTTTTGAGACAGGGTCTCGCTATGCAGTTGAGGCTGGCTTTGAGCTCACTTTTGTAGCCTAGGCTGGTCTCAAACTCACACCAATCCTCCTGCCTCAGCCTCCCGAGTGCTGGGATTACAGCTGTGAGCCACCATACCCGGCTTCAGAGGCTATTTAAATCTTTTTATATTTTTATTCAAATTTCTTAACAAAAATGACAATATTAATCCATTATAAATAAAGTTGGTAGCATATAATAACCAAAAATAAAAAAAAATGACCCAAACATGATTAATGTTTAAAAATGATTTTATAAAAAAAGACCAGAATTTCGGAGGCTATTTAAATCTTTTGATATTTTTTTCAAATCTCTTAACAAAAATGACAATATTAATCCTGTCATATATACATAATTCTGTCATATCTGTCAATATAATTCTGTCATATCTCAAGTGGTAATTGATTGTGAGTTTTAATTAAATTAAAGGATATCAAAAAGTAATCTACATATGATTTACAGTCTCTTATTAAAACATTTGTTCCTACTCACATGATTCCTTTGTACATTTCATACATACGTACATAGTGACATAATGTGCCCTCATTGTGTTTGATGGACCAGGACTCAAGGCTTCCCAGGCACCCTGCCCAAGCACTCTCTACCCCAGTCTCGGCTTACTTTCCCTTGACCAAAACCACAGAATACGCCTGCTTGACTTTGACCTGGTCAGAAAAGCACAGAAACTCTCCTTTGTCAACACCAAAAATCTTCTGCAGACCAGGTAGCCAAAGTTAGCTCTCTCTGAGCTGTTCTAGCCCACGTGCACCCACCCCACAGAACACCTTGAAAGCCCTGTGCTTTGCCTCCTTCACTACTGACTGAGTTCTCTAGACAGCCAGCCCACTTGCTCCTACCTCCAGTGAAACTCCTCGTATCTGAACGCCTGTTCTGGCGAGTCGCCTGGGTTCGTCGCTAACAGTGTTCAGTCTCTGTTATGCCATCAAATCCTCTGCAATCCTCCGATTCCCTCAGCTTGCTCAAGGGAATGTAATACATGCAGTATTACATTTTTAGTGTGACATTTTTAGTTTCCACAAATGAGCTAGACCATGAGCTATTTCTTCTTTCTGGCTAAATTTAATCGACATGTGGTCCTCTATTCCATACATTGTATTGGAACTGACAGGATTTCATTAGTTATGGTTGAAACGTATTCTGTCTGTATTTGCTTATATTAATCACTTTTTCCCGCGTGGTCCAACATACCTGAAATCCAGTACTTAAGGAAAATAAGTTCATTTTGGCTCATTTCAGAGTGTTTGATTGTTCTTTGGTTGGTTCCAATAGAAATATGGCGAAATGGAATGAAGGAAGGACACTGCCCAAACCCACAGTGGAGGGGAAACTGAGAGGGGCGGTGCCTTCGACCGCACGCCCCTAATCATCCACCTTCTACCCCCGTCCCACCTCCCAATAGCAAATTCAGTGATAAACCCAACAGTGGATGAACCCGCTGAATAAGTAGTCGCCTTGATCCAATGGCCTTCCAACATCCCCTGTCTCTGAATACAAAAGACTGGTGAGCATTAGTGTTCAAAGCTAAAATAACAATGGATCTTACTCATCCATTCACCTAGTTATGGGTATTGAGGTGGTCTGTGTCTCTTAACACTTAACACTTAATAAAGTGACTTAGTAAGCATGGGCATGAGGGAAGGTCTTTAGTGTGCTGACTTCATACACTTTGAATATATACCAAAATATATATCTGAATACATAGGCCAAGAGAGCTGAAGCATATAAGACTTTTCAAATTTGGATGAATATATACTATTTTCCATAATATTTGTATTTGTTTGCATCCCTACCAACAGTGTACAAGAGTTACTTTTCTACAACTTGTTTGCTAGCATTTTTTAAAGTATTTTATGACAGTCATTCAAACTGGGAAGAAATGATGTCTCCTTGTCATTTTGACTTACATCTCTGTGAGAGTGATGTTAAACATTTTTTCATATTGCAGCCATTCGTGGCTTTCATTTTAAGAAGTGTCTATTTAGATCTTTTCTTCTTTGTGTGTGCAGGGTCTCACTACGCAGTCAGATTCATGGTGTTCCTTCTGTTTCCTGCCTTCCAAGTGCTGGCATTACAGGCAGGCACCACCACACCGGGACTCCATCAATGGCTCAGCTTGCTCAAGAGTGGGGCAGGCACGGCAAGCGGGGACAGGAATCGAACTCTTCCCTAAGCACTTCCCTAAGCAAGGGCTTAGTCCACTGAGCTATATCGCGGGTCCTGATCTTTCCTGATTTTAGTGGAAGTACTTGTTTTGTACTGTTACTATTTTTAATGCATTATATATTTTAGATGTTAACTGTCAGGTAAATAGTGGCTGAGTCAATTCTCCAGGTTCTCTCTCTGCTTTGTTTTGTCTTCTTGATTCTGTAAAAGTTTTTTAGCTTGTTGTAATTCCATTTGTTGATTTTTCCTTATGCTTCTTGCACATTTAGAAAGCACAAAGAATTCCAAATATCTAAGTATTCTTGAGGAAAAAAATAATAAAGCTGACAACATCATTAGACATGATTTCAGGACCTTCTACAGAGCTATAGTAGCCGAAACAACACTGTCTTTTGTTTGCATTTGCTATTTTGAGTTTCTTTTTTTCTTTTTTCTGATGTGACCTCATGTGTTAAGGCTTGCTTTTGTTTACCATGCTTTAGAGGTTTTATTTAGAAAATCATGGGCTATCCCAGTACCTTGAAGTGTCTCTCTTGTTTTAGCAATATCAGAATTTCATGGCTTCCTTTTGTGCTTTGACGCTTCTGAGTTGACTTTTGGGTGGCATTAGAAGGAAGAATGAGGCATCAAACACTTCACATTTGGACATTCCATTTTCTAAGCAATACCTGTCAAGTGGGTTATGCTTTCATAGCCCATGTGTGTGTCGAGTATCTTGCTTGATAACTGGGCTTGCCATATATGCTTGGGTTTTTATCTACAAATCTGCATTCAGTTCATTGGCCTGTGTTTCTTTCACTTGCCACAACCAGGCTGTTCAGGCTGCTAAGCCCCTACCTTGGCTTAAAGTCAAGTACTGTATCATCTCCAACTTTGTTCTTTTTGCTCAAGTCTTTTTATCTTGTCATTTGTAGTCTTAATACAATTTTATAATAAAGTTGTGTATGTAAATTTTATGTTTTCCTGGTCTTGTGAAGAATGACATTCATACTAAATAGATTAGATTGAACCCATATATTGCTTTGGGTAGTATTAATATTTAACAATACTAAATATTTAATTCATGAATATGAGCAGTCTTTCAACACTCTAGTATCATCTTTGATTTCTTTTAACATTGTTTTACGATTTTTATTACAGAAATTTACTATCTTAATTTATTTCTAGGTATCTTATTCCATTGATATTTTGTTGAGTATTGTGAAGACAATTTCTTTCATAATACCTTTTTGAGCAAATTCATCATTAGAGTACAAAACAGGGATTTTTGAGTATTAATTTTATATCCTATTAATTTACTGAGTCATTTGTTGGAATCTTTTAGTGTTTCTATAACCATCTGCAAAAAATTAATATAATTTTACCTTGTAATTTCCCATTTGTGTATCTTTTGCTTCTTTCTCTTGCTTCACTAGTGTGGCTAAAACTTCTAGAATTTTAGTGAAAGGAAGCAGAAAGAGTGGACACACTGTCTTGTGCCTGACCTAGGAGGGAGATTTTCAGTTTCTTCTCATTCAGGATGATGCTGATTCAGGTCTGTTGTATACACCTTTAACATGGTACTTTTTGGTTTAATCACACACCAGCACATAAAGTTATGGCTAATAAAATTTTTCTAGATGGCTTGTCATTGGTAATTTCTACTGGATTTCTTAAATATGATTTTAATATATGAATAGGAATCACAGAGATAAATATCTTATGAAAAATATATCCTACCATCTATAAATTAATTCAGCGAAGCCTAACAGAAGTCTATTCTGGCTAAAATAAGTAGAAAAGTTGTTAGGCCTAAATCCTTGCACATGTTTTTTCTCTGTTTGCAACTTTAAAGAATGAAACAAACTTGTGAAATTATGGTAATTTCCTAGCAATAGAAATTGATTCATCATATGATATAATTCTGTTCATAACCTTGGCTTTAAATATATTTATCTTTAAATAGTGTAAGAAAGGCAACATTTTAAAATCTATTTCAAGTTGAAAGTAACCCAGTGTGGACAAAAGATAATTGATGCACTAGTTTAGGGAAGCAATTCTTTTTAATATATTAAGCCGTAGAATCACATAGTCATCATTTTAGGCAAATCTTACTCTGACTGTGGGCATAGAAACAGAAATATTCCTTTGATTTGGAGCCTTTGTGTTTACAACCAGCACTTTTCAGATACCTAGAGCATTACATGCAATTTGAACACTATGGCTAAGCAAGACTTTGGGCAAACATGTAATAATGAAATTGAAGTTCATGTGAGAAAATTAAATCTTTCCAAATCAAGTGAAAGTTTTTGCAAAGAATAGAAAGGAATAGTCAAAAGAAACACACATCAGCGTCCAGATGAATGAAGAGAATAATGAACTAGGTAGGCAGAATTAAAAATAAAAGAGCTGGTAGCCTCTGATAATATCATTGTCTCCACAGATAGATTATCTTGCAGGTACCTATAGACATTTTCTGTACCTTAACTATCATAGGCATTCTAAGTGATAGAAAACGTGGTTAACACTGTTTTAGTCAGCATTCCATCTCTCTAGGAAAATAATGAAAAAAAACAATTTAAGAGGAAAAAATATTTATTTGGGTTTTTGTTCCAATTCATGGTTATTGTGTGCCATTTCTCTGAGCCCAGGGCAAAGCAGGATACCATGGTAGAAGGATATGATATATCAAAGTACCTCCTCACGCCAGCCAGAAGGAATAGAGAGAGCCCAGTGTTGTAATGTCCACTTTAGTACTAGTTCCCTGGATGACTTCATTTCTTTCCACCAGGGTCCACTTCCTAAAGGAGCACCACTTCCAAATAGCACCTGAGGATCACAGCAGAACATTCAGCACATAGCCCCTGGGGGCCTTTAACATACCAACCATCCCAGACACCTGCTTAAATGCACAGAAAGTGTGAGTGCTGTGCCTGAGGTTATGTGCCTGGTGAGTGCCAGAGCTGGGATGCGAGTCTTGACAATGCCACCCCGAGGTGCAGGTGGTGTCCTCTACATTCCCCGGTCCTACCTCTTCCTGCTGGATGGTTCTCCACATGCTCATTGCTGGTACAAAATGTCTGATGCAAACTAAAATGAAGTAAGATTTTTTTTTTTTTTTTTTTTTTTAACTTTGCAGAGGTTTCAGTTATATCTGAATGGCTTCAAGGCTGGGTGCCAGGGCGGATGTTCACAGCAGAGAAGAAACCATCTATGGCAGGGCAGGCAGCCGGCAGCAAACCTTTCTTCTGCTTTCTCTTTTATTTTACCAGGGCTGCAGGCATATTGCTTGAAGCCACCCTCACCCAAGGAGTATTTCTCTCTTTAGTGAAGCTATTCAGCTTCACCCAGAGTTACGCTAAACCGATCAGTGGGCTGATCCAGTGCTACACACCTATGACCCAGCCACACCCAAAAACCGCCTCCCCCATGAACACACCAAGCTTCACAGGACATCTAGAAACAAGCCATAACAGTAAGAAAGTGATCTGAACAGCTTGGCATCCACTCCAGGCTTCCTCTAGAAACTAGACGTTTTTCATCATTTCATTCCAGTGAGTTTTTCATGCTGAAATCTAATGCTGAGTGTGATGTCCTTTCTGAGGTCACTTAGGTGTGCTGGACATAGGACACATTCCACTGGAACTCCATCTATTTTAGGCGTTTTTGAAGAACTGGCTCCTAGTAAATCCGAAGTTTCTGTGGCACTTCACTCATCTCCTACCTACCAGTAGGACATTTTGCTTCGTCAGGCTTGGTTTTTGTGCGTCTACATCAAAGACAGACAGTTCATTGCCGTGAGCAGGGAATCTGCTTCCCATTTTCTACTTTTGTCTTTCTACTGCAGGGACGAAGGGGAGTTCCCATGCAAAGGCTTACGAGAACATCAGTACAGTTTGGATTTGTATGTTGTCGTGGCATTTCTTCACAATACAGTATTTGTATGTTTAGTTGTGTGACAATGTCCATATTTTTCAATCATAGTGATATTAAATTACACTCCTTTCAATTGGATACAAGCATTTCCCTGTTCTGTATCCATGCTATTACACTTTTTTGTCATCATTTATGAATAAGAAAGTCTACAGCAATAAATGTCTACCTTGAAATTATAGAAAGAGTGACTGGGGAAGTAGGTCAGTAGTAAAACACTTACCTAACAAGGAGGATCTGAGATCAGATCTTTGCACTGCAGCGTATGCAAGAGTATTTTAAATCAGCAATCTGATGAGGTGCTCTGATGAGTGACAATTACAAGAACAAATCAAACTAAAAGTAAGGGAAGAAGGGAAATATCATAGATTAGAGAAGAAATAGAGAATGGGAACCAAAGAAATGGTGCAAAATACAAATTGAAATCAGTAGAAATAATTGATTTTATGAAATGCAAAATTTTAGCCAGATGGAAAAAAAAGAGAGGATTCAAATTAAGAAAATCAGAGAGTGAAAAGGAGACATTAAAAGCAATACTGTGGCCAGCCAGATGGCTCAACAGATTGAAGCACCTGCCAAGGCAGATGCAGGGACTGGGGTTTGATCCCTGGCATGCCATGCCTACCCCACCCCGGAGTATGCTGAGACTGCAGTTGAGACCAGGTGTGCTGGCACGTGTCTGTAGTCCCAGGCCTTAGGAGGCTGAAAGCAGGAGGATCACTTGGAATCCAATCTGTGCAGTGAGACCCTGGAGATTCCGTACTACATGCATAAAAAGAGATGTCACAGAAATGCAAGTGATATTTACAGATTATTATCAACAATGATATGCCTAAAGGTGGAAAACGGAAGCAATGCGTACATTTCTGCACATGTATATTCTACCAAGACTGAGTCGTAAATAGAAAATACGAACAGAAGAAGAATAAGAAAGAAGGTTGAATAAGTATTCAAATGTTGTGAGATGATAGACAGACAGGCAGATAGATAAATCATTCAAAAAACTTTTCAAATTATCTATTTCTGTTGTTCCAAAAAGACTTTTCACTCTTTTTAAACTATTGTTATTTAATTCTTACTTGCTTACAGTTTATGTTCTTCTACAAGAAAATTTAGGTTAGCTTTTAATGTCAGACTTATTTGAGAAATAATTTATCTTTGATAAATCTGTGTGTGTGTGTGTGTGTGTGTGTGTGTGTGTGTGTGTGTGTGTGTGTACCTGGCAGGTTCAGCGTGCCCTGGAAGCATGGCTGGCATGGCATGCGGTGCTGGGGATTGAACTTCAGTCCCTGTGCTTGCCTATGCTTACCTAAGCAGGTGCTTTAGATGGCTGAACCATCTAGTCCACCCGGTTTTTGATAAATCTTGAGCTAAGAGCATCAAACATTTTTCCCAAAAGACCCTGTCACAGAACCCCAGAGGAACCGCTTAGCTCCTGCCTGAGGAAGCAAATCTGCTAGTTTTCTCCTTAAATCCTCTCACTCTGGACAGGCCAAGGAAGTCTCCTTATTGAATTTACACCCAAGGTTCCATTTTATAATGGTTAATAAGAAACTAAAGTGAATTTGAAGCAAATTACTTTCATTTGTCAGTAATCAGAATTTGCAGTATTTGTCTCGAACCACAGAGTTTTGTGCAGAATCTTGTCTCAGTTCCAGAAAGATGCTCAATTTCTCCAGTAGGACTTCTCAGCTTGAGCATCTGATGCAGCTTTCTGAAAGGTACCCCTTTATCATGAGGAGTCAATGGCCAGAGTGTTCTGGGCGCCTAGGACTAAGGTGCTAGGGGCAGTGGGCGCTCAATAAGAATTGTGGTTTCTTGCCCTTTTCCTGAAGGCAGAAGTGCTTGGGGTTGGGGAAGGCACATGTTAGCCCTACATGTGGATGCTTGTAATAGCCATAAAGAAATTCAGTTTTCAAATTTTGTGAGAATTTTTTAAACAAAATATCTGTTGGTTTTTGCTCTGTATTTTTTGGACTATTTAAATTTTGAGGCTGGACCTCACTATTTAGCTCAGGCTGACCTCAGGCTCACAGTGATCCTCCAGCCTCAGCCTCCAGAGTGCTAGGAATCCGGGTGTGGGCCACAAGGCCTGCTTATTATCAGTTACTTCAACATTAGTAAATATTATTATTAATTATTATTTTGTATTTTAGGGAAGGACCTACAGGGTGTTCAGGGTCTCACTACTAGATTGGACCTGTAGTAACTTGCCTGTTTATAGCCTCCCAAGAGCTGGGATTACAGGTGTGCATGCCCTGAAGGGTGGGGCCAGCATGGCAGGCCTGGGGACTCAACACCTGGCTCCTGCGCCTGCTTGCAGGTGCTTTTACCTGCTGAGCTATTTGGCTGGCCCCTAGCAAATATTATTTTGGATAATACAATGATTTATATCTGAAAGAGTAACTGAAATTTAAGTTTTCATTCTGCTTAGAAGAGTGAACTTTACCTTATTCTTTTCTGTCATGAATACATAACTAAAATAGGATTTTCCTCTTTGGGCTTAAGTTAAGGTTAAGAAAGTGAAATTTAGAGCAATTTTTGTTTGTTGCTATTATTTGGTGAAGGCATCAAGGAGAAATGAATATCAATCTGCCCTAAGGATGAACATTGTCTCTGTGTGTACGTGTGTACATAGCTGATCTATTGCAGACAGATTCTTAACACAGAAGTGTCAGTAGAAATTAGAGTTATGGTTCAGGCACCAATGGAAGAGAGCATCAATATAATTTTGCAGAAATTAAGGCCAAAGTGTTTTCTCATCAATAATTGAGATGCTGAGAATGATCACCGTGACTAGGGGAATCGCCTACCTGACTTGCACTGTATCTGACAACATCTACTCATCAGTCGTACTTATCACCATCTGTGGCAGGCGGAGTCGTGGTCCCCCGATCATCCAGCCACACTCCAATTCCTTGAGGTTGTGGATTTGTTACACTCCAAGACAAAGGGAAGCCAAAGGTGCAAACAGAATTCAGCTTCTTAACCAATCCACATTAAATAGCAAGATTATCTTGGGTTATCAGAGTGGGCCCAAGATGGTTACAAGGAACACCAGGAACCTTTGGATAAGTGGAAGCGGGGACCGAAACTACAAAAATGCAGCATGACAAGGATGAAGGTGGCATTGCTGGCTTTGAAGATGGAGGACAGAGCAGTGGCATAGAAATGTGGGCAGGCATTAGACGGGGGATGGGACAGGAACCCCCCCCCAAGCCTCTAGAAAAGAACGTGTTGATGTTAGTCCACTGAGATCTGTGTTTATCTTCACATGTTTAGACTTGGAAGACATAAATGATAGTAATTGCTGCCCTTCTAAACTCCTACATTGTGGCTATTTTCCATGGCCACCACATTAATTTAATTTAATAATTGTGCTACCATTATTTCTACTTTTGTATTTTAAATACCTAGAAAAAAATAAAATAGCTATAGCATAAGCATAGCAGCTCCAAGTGCTATAAACCTAAAATGCATCCAGTTTCAACAAATCTCTGAAAAATCTTTAATTTACTACTAAAGAGCAATCAAACTTTAGGCAAAGCACCATACTATGAAGTAATAGTTAAGCAAAGATTGAAACACAAATATTTCTAACTTATTTCACCTGAACATATTCAACTATAACTACTATCTTTTACACAATAAATATAAATGGAAATTTAATTGAGATTACTTAGATAACTTAGTCAAAACTTGATGAATGATCTGATTTTTGTACCTATGTGGTATTATATATTCTAAAGCAATTTAGAAGTTTCCATAGTTAGGCAAATTTATTGCTTTAGGATATAGCGAAATGAAGTTCGCATAGTTTGAGTAAATGTTGCACTTGAGGTTTAAATGGCAAATTTAGGTTTCTAGATACATGAAACATAGCGTTAATCAATTATTTCATGTTTTTGATAACTAGCCAGAAAAACCCAATTCATTGCTCAATTTCTATTTTTCAGTATCACGTGTTCTTCTTCGATAAAGAAATCCTCCTCCCTCTCACGATTAGGGTTTGTATACATCTCCTAGGGAGAGCGGTACAGCTATGATTATGTGAAATCACCATAATCCACTGTTATTTTCTTTATCAGTCGAGTACGACAGCATTCTCTAGTATTCATGCGTCCCGGAACTATTATTACCTGGTAAACCTGTTAACGTATCGTGAAATCGGCCTTGTTGCTCTGTACTTTCCTGCCCCACGTTTCATGGCCCTTTCCAGGGGGCCTAAAGAGGGAACAGCCTTGAGGAGAGACTCAGGGCGGTCTTCATTACAGCAGCTAGAAGTGCAAATAGCTTCAATGAAAAGGCAAACACTCGCGTTTCCAGCATGGCTGCTTCCTGACAGCTGACTCAATGGCTCAGCAGGAAAGTTTAGTGCCAGCTTGCCAGGTATGTGATTTACATTTGATAAGTCATTTGGACCTTGGCCTCGCGCTTGTTAGTTGTCAGGCTGTGGCCTTCTGTGGGCGGCAGCTTGCACGGCACCTAGGGGGGAGGACAGGGCCCATCCTTCAGCAGGTCATTAGCGGAGGAGGCCCATCTGGCACTCTCTCTACCTATGATCCTTCACAGAGCAGGGTAAGAGACATTACAGGGGTGTCCCAGGCAATGAGAATGCCATGCAGCGACAAAGCCTCTCAAGGTATCTGAGCATAGCTCTATGGTCATGCAACATAACAGGAATTTAGTTTTGTCCTAGAAGAAAATAATATACTTTAAAAGTGAATTGAATCCTCAACTACATTCTTCAGTTATAATTGAGGAAATAGGCAGACTTAAGGGATACCTGCCTGCTGCTTAAACTGTTTCTACTTCTTTTTATAGTAGAGATATCAGTTTTATGTGTTATTTTTAAAATAGCTCCAATTCAGGGTTAGTTTTTACTTTGATTCAAGTAGGTAAATTTTATTATTCAAATGTGCATGTTTCAACTATAGTATATTTATTAAAATGTGCAAATGGAAAAGAATACATTTATGAGTCTCAGGAAAAGGCTGAAGTTTTTGCACTGATACCTCACTAGAGAAATGCACATACACTGCCATGGAAAGGCACGTTAATCATTAAATCTCATTTTCTGCTTATGTAGATACAATAATACACATTTTTTCTATTCATAAGATGTGAGATATGTTTGAAAATTATCAATGATAGTTGTGAATATATAGAAGTTCTTCCAGCCCCAACTACTCAGATTTATTTTTTTTTAAAAAAAAAAGAATAAACATTTGAAATGTTAGAGAATTTTCATATACTTAAAATTTACCATGAGAAGCTGATGGGAAAGCAGTCGATAAGTTATATTATGGTACTGACTCAAGCCCGTTATAGAGCTACGGCTTCCAAATAGAATTGAAATTTAAGTTCTTAGTCTGCAGGTGCCAATCTGATATGGTACCATAGAAATGTCCCTTTCCTGGAGTCAGAAGAGAGTAAAATGAAACTAGAGCAATAGCAAATCTGTGCCTCATCTGCAAATACTTCTACATCTACACACTTTTGAATAAGATAGCACCTCCCGCAGGGGAGTGTTGTTTCTTAACATGGTCTGAAATCATCACAGCATTTCTGTTGGAAGCTTTGAATGTAGGAGTCATCTTTGCCTAACCTGGATTGTACTACTGATTTGACATCTGAGTTTCTGGCCATCTGCAATTGAGTACTCCTTGCGAGGTCCCCTCAGCAGTTGGCTCTCATGGTTCTATGCTTTCTAACTGCTCTCTCTCTCTCTCTCTCTCTCTCTCTCTCTCTCTCTCTCTCTCTCACACACACACACACACACACACACACACATATAGTGTTGGGTCTCACTACACAGATCAGACTAGTAGCAATCCTCCTGTTTTTCAGCCTCCCAAGCGCTGGGATTCTAGGCATCTGCCAAAATGCCCAGTCTCAATCACCCATCTCAGTGTGCCCTGGGGCAGGGCCTGCATGGCATGCTGAAGAGGGAACCCCTGTCTCTACCGTCTTCCTAAGCTGGTGCATTACTCTGGTGAGCTATCTGGTGAACCAGAAATTTGCATTCTTGAAATAATAATAAAGTTATTGAAACCAATGCTTGCCAGTCAAGAAGTGCAAGTTTTGTGGCATCAGACAGAACAGACAGTTTTATGAGGAAAAGGAGTAGAGGTCACGATATTTTTATCTGTTGGTTAAAATATTCTCTGATTGCTCCAAGAACTATTATCCTTGTTCAACACTTCAACTCCATAATTTGTTTTATTTAGGCTTTTCTGTAATTATGTTTAGACTCTCTGCACAACAAAACAGAATTCATATTCTAAATGGTTATCCTTCAGTCATTTTTCAACCAGTCCATTTGTAGTCACCATAATAGAATATAAAAAGCAACTTTCTGGTGGCATTTTGTGAGGATGTTCGTCTAAGTAGGTCCTGAAGGCAGTCGCAGACCTACCCCAGCGCTCGTGTTGGAGGAGGAAAGGGACAGGCAGGAACAGACAGACGCATGGACATATGTGCAAGTGACAGCTTCAGGAAGAGCGGCCTTAACGGCCAGCTATATAGCTCAGCGGATTAAGC
>PVJA010000911.1:61099-143259 GCA_004027025.1 Myocastor coypus | reverse complement strand
TTCACTCATCATTTCCTGACCACTGCCCACATTTATCTATTATCCAATAGATAAGCCATATATATAGAAATAGAGGTCAACTGGTCTAATTTAATTCGACTGTAAAGAGTCTCTTTCCTTAGAATATTTAAAGTAATTATATAATAACTACTATAACCATGTTTAGTAACACCAGAAAACATTAGGTATGAATATGAAAATATGAAGGAGAATAGAACTAGAAAACATAAAAAACATTCAAGACTCATTCAATAGCCAGAGTTAAAAACAAGCACTTTTCCACTTAGCCATTATTTAACCAATCTAGAATTTTTCTCTAAATGTTGGACAGCATAAATTTCAAGTTAATCTGTGGTACTCGATAAGATGAAGGCAGAAATAGAAGGTAACTGTCCCTTGGTAGAACAGCTTGTTTGAAAAACCCATGGGACAGCCAATTTCTGCAGTAGGGCTTGTTTCCTTGGAGGAGAGCAGTAGTTCAAGTGTGGCACGTTCCCCATGAAAGAATGAGGTTGGTACCAAAGTGGCCATAGTACACGCCTCCTTGGAGAAAGCACTATGTATGAAATCGTTGCTTTGAGCAAGTCTCCCATTCTTCATTAATGGCGCAGCACCCCCTCTCACTGTATTAACAGCCACCAGTCCTACATCACACACATCCATAAGGTAGTATGACTCACCTGGGAGACCCAGAAGTGTTTGAGAATGATGAAGAGTCTATCAAGTTTCAAGATATATTTTCAAGGTGTGGAAAGGTAAAACTAAATAGATCAACTCTTTTTATAGCTATCAAGATTCCTTAAAATTGAGAAAGCTATATTATATATTCTCTTTCTCAATAGCAATATTTCAGCCAAAAAAAGAAGATTTTGTTTTAGGGGACAAAATACTTGTTTTGGCCTAATAGCTAAGCCATACTAGCTATTTTTGTTATTAATATAGTTATCTTATTATTTCAATATTGTATAATATATATAATATATATATATATATATATATATATATATATATATATAATGTAAAGCATCCAGTGTCAATAACTACTTATCAAAATAAATCCTAAACTGATTTCTTAACAGCAAAGAAAACAATGGATTATGCTAACTGACAAATTATTGCATATTTATTGCATTCCCTATCTGTTCCCAACCACCCATACACAATCTCTTGCCATATGCTGATTTTATTATTACTATTGTACTATCTAGTAATAAAACTAATTAGAAATTATTATAAGCTTCCCTATGTAGTCCTTAGGACTTGAGCTTAGTAACAGAATTGGGTGAGGCTGGGGCTTATTTTATTTTTAATTCTGCTTAAATAGTTAAATATGAGAGAACTGATGGCAAAAAATGTCAGTTTCACTCTTCCTGATCCCCTGGTGCGTGTGTGCGCATGCACGTGCTTACCCAAGCATGAAGATAAATGCAGATGGAGAGCGGAACGTGGAAAGACAGAGTGACACTGTTTCCTAAATGAACTTTAAATTTAATAGCTGAAATAAATAAGCAATATTTTCAGACAACTTGACAGCCTGTGGCACTAGAACAGGACAATAGGCTAACATGTATCCAGACATACTAAATCTGAGGAGTTAGAGAACGCACAATGCATGAAAATTACAAGAAGATTTCATAGCTCACTAGTGAAACTATCAAATTTATAGAACTCATTGATTCCAACAGCTAGAAGTTTTCTTAATATCTGATATGCTAACACCTTCCAAAAGTTTATTTAATCTATATCCATGCATTGCCTTGAAAGAATCTAAATGTAAACTTTCAAAAATATAGAAGTCCATTATTCAGCTAGAAAATAAGCTCCTCATATTTTAAAAACCTTCTATAATTTATTTTTAAAATTAAATTTAATAAGGCTGAAGATATAACTTAGCAGCATAATTGCCTGCCTGTTAAGGACAAGGTCCTGAGTTCAATCCCCAGTACCACTAAAAATTAAATTAAATTTCTGATTCATTTTAAATATACTTAAAGATCATACCTACCCATCTTAGGAAATTTGGACCTGTATATGATATTTTTCTCCATTCCCACTCCTTCCTTCAACCCCCTTCTCCTCTTAATTTTAAAAAGCTTTGTTTCCAATTCTTCATTCTTTACTCATTTTTTTTCTTTTTTGTCTTTCTCCCCTTTTAATTAATCTGTATTTTCATTTTAAGTAAATGGGCACTCTTGTGTTAATCTATTATGTGTTAACCAAAAAAAAAAAAAAAATAGTCATTTGTGCCTTAAGAATGATGAAATTGTACAGAGGAAAATTTCTCCTTTAATATGGTGCACTTACTTGAGATAATTTTCTTTTTTTATTATCAATCTGTATTAGTGCTAAAAGAGCTAAATACTAAAATGGAAACCATAATTTGCTGTAAGATGAAATACGTAAAGCTCTTGAGGTTATAAACATAGGCAAGCACTTTATGAGTAGAACTTTAGTTGCACAAGAAACAGTACCAGCAGTCAACAAGTGGGACTATATGAAATTAAAAGTTTCTGCATAATAAAGGAAACAACTGTTACAGTAAAGACAATACCTACAGGAAAAAAAATATTGTCTGCAGGTTGAACAGAGCGATTAATATCAAGAATTTATAACGCATTTAAAAAGTCAGAAGCCCCAGGCTAAAATGCTTAATCAAAACTGGGCTACTGAAATGAATGGACACTTTTCAGAGGAAATGCAAGTAACCAATAACCCCATATAGACATTGCTGCCATGACAGAAATACAAATGAAATAACGGAGATTTCATCTGATGCTACAAAATGTGTAAACATGAAAAAATTGAATGTCAATAAATGTTGGTGAGAATGAAGTTAAAAACATATGCTTCTGCTTTGCTGGTGGGAATGTAAACTAGTACAAGCATTACGTAAATCGCTATGGTGGTGACTCAGAACACCAAAAGGAGAAATTCTATTAGACCTAGCTATTCCTCTTCTAGGCATCTTTCCAAAAGAGATAAAGACACCATATGACAACAATTCATGGACACAGGTATTTATAGCACCAAAATTCTTAACTCCTGAATCTTGGAAGGCAGAGTAATCTAATCACATATCCATGAATAAACAAATGTATACAGAAAATGTAATATCTATACACAATGGAATACAACTCAGCTATAAAGAAGGATTAATTTGAATTACTTTAAGGAAACAAATGAAATTTGAGAAAATAATATTAAGTGAAATATGTTAGACACATAATCTTACATATCACATAGTTCACCTCATATGATATAGCCAAGGTATAAAAAGAAAAATAATAAATATATTTAAAAAACAGGAAGACAGGTGTTTTGCAGACAAGAAAGAACCAAGAGACAGAAGGTGGGGGAATAAAGAGAAGAAATGAGAATGCAGGAAGGATTGAGATATGTTGTGTATTTAGAGAAACTAGTCAGGATGGATAAAATCAATATATTCTGGGAAATGGACTTTGAAAAGAGAAAAAGAAAAAGAAAATTGTAAACTGGGATCTATAGACCAAGAAGAGGAGAAAGGAGGGAAAATAAAAGAAATGAATATATTTTAGGTACAGATACCTGTTCTCTATGATGAATCTAAATATTATATACTGAAAATAATAATAATAATAATAATAATAATAATAATAATTGTCTTCTGTGTAGCCATGGGGAAAGAAAACCCTTTTGCACTGTTGGTGAGAGTGTAGACTAGTACAACCCTGTAGAAATCAGTATAGAAATCATTTTGCCCCTCAGAAAATCAGGATTATAAATGCCATTCAACTCAGCTATTTCCTTTCTGGGTATTTTTCCAGAAAAAAAATTTCAAGCATCACACCACAGTCATATATGCACACCCATGTCTGTAACAGTATGATTTGTAATAGCTCAATTAGGGAAACAGCACAAATGTCCAGCAGCCAAGGAATGGATAAAAAAGATGTAGTATTTTGATATTATGGAGGATTACTCAGCTATAAAGGTAAACTCGAGTCTTTTATATGCAAATAGATGTAACTAAAGAGCATACTCATAAATGAAATAAGTCAGATGTGCACATGTAAAACTGTATTTCCATTGTGTAAGAAACTAAAAAATAAATGAAATCCAAATGGCAAATAGATATGTGAAAGGGAAAGAAAATACTCAAAAGGAATGATCAACTGGGATGAGGGAAAGGAATGAAAGAAAGAAGAAAGAGGGGAAAACATAGAGATAGAGATGGAGATGAAGGTGGAGGTGGAGGTGGAGGTGGGAGATAGAGATGGATAGAGACATAGATAGAGATATGAAAGCCAAGATAATTGGACTACTAATTTCTATTGGTTTTTTGAAAGTAACAGTTAATACTTAATTGATCAATTTCACATTTTCCTATATCTGGCAATGTGAACAGCTACTTTTAAGACACAGTATACAACATGAGAGTTTAACAATAACCCACAACCTTCAAACCAACTAATACACAAGATGACAACCAGTATTAATTTCCTATCATCTTATCTTGAAATCTTGTATCATTTTATTGTTTGCTTATTATTTATTCCTCCTAATATAAAAATAAATTTTAATTGAGAAAAACAGGAGAAAGAGTGGAGGAAAGAGATTTATCTACATGTAAGCAGGATAGTTTGGACAACTGTACTGTGCATTTCTGGAAAGAAGCAGTTAATGCTTTAATATGTTTCATTTCTTTTTTTTACTTTGTTTCTCCTTTTTGTCTTCTTAATTTCTTATACCTTTTTATCTTTCTTTTTCCAACTTTACATAAATATATCAGGTTATATGAATAACTGGTTGGAATACAACACTATGTATTACAACAAATATCATGAAATTCACATTAATTTGTTATGTGAAAACCTCACTTGTAATTTTTTCTGTTTTAATTCTAATTTGTACTGTCCTTTAAAAATAAAAAAAAATTTAAACACCACGTAGTAGTAATCCTATAATAGCAAGTGAGCCCCCTGAAATGATTCACCATAATCCTATTTGCAACATTTCAATTTAGGGTAAAACTTAATTCAGAAGATAGGGCTTTAAACAGAATACGTTTCACGAAAATGTAGCAGTTCATCAGCATCTTCAGAAACAACCTTGAAAGAGACTTTGTTCTTTTTTCCATGCTTTAAATTTCCCTTCTTCAATTATTCATCTTGGCTGTGTTGTTTAACTGAACTGATGGTAATGCTGTTGGTTGCATGGACATTTGCAATTGTTCCCAGCTACTCTGCATGAAAACAAAAGAGGTCTGTGTGCAGACTCCTGAATCTCAGAATGCAAAAACCTGAGAAAATAAATATGGGAGATAATAATGTGCCTGGCTTCTCTTGAAGCATCTGTCCTAACACTTGCTCCTAATCTTTAGCGGAAGCCTGCATGTGAGCTGCCCAAAGCGCAGGTGCAGCCAGTGCCGCTGCAGAAGTGAGCAGTCCATGACCCAGCACCTAGAGGTCAACAGCATTATCGGTGTCACCAGAGTAGATGTAGGGTGCGTCTGAACCTAGCAGATGATCAGCCCTTGTAGAGCATTATAAAATGGCAAAATTTTTGTTGTTAATTAGCCTTCAACCCTGACTCTCCAAGTCTCACAAAAGTACCTCTGAATATCCATGGACTTCTTTATAACTGCTTTAAAGTTCGTTTTTGCTAATATTAGAAATAGTTGAATTGTTCTTTAAGATTTTCTGCCCGATATAGCTGTGATTGAAGAAGATAAAAGCAAGACTAAGAAAGGAGGAACATGAAAGTTATTGCAAGTATTATTGTGCTGCCAGGTGCCTTTTTATTTGTGTGACTTCTGAGATGTGAAAATTCATAATGTCCTCAGGAATCTTGGCAAAGTTGATCACACCAGCAGTGAAAGTTTTGGGAGGAGAGGTTTAAAGACCTTACTTAAAGGATGAGAAAATAACCTTTCACCTAGAAGACATTCTTGCAATGTCTTTATCCTTTATTTTTCACTTTTCCTTGTTAAATTATGAAGGAAAAATTTCACAAATGTCTTTACAGTTACAAAATCTAGGCAGACTTTACTCTGCAAGCATTGCAAAGGAAACAGTAAGGAATATTTGGTTTAGAAAGTCATATATGTGCAAACTCACGGGCAAATCCAGAGGGACATTTTATTGATAACTATGTAAATAAAAAGATTAGCATAAAGTGCTCCCTTGTGACATTAAACAATTTTAGGCTGCTCTGATAAGTACTACTGAAGTGTTACAATAGCAACTATTTAAAGGACTTGTAGTCAGTTAAAATAATCTAAACCAATGTAGCTTTACCAAGGGAAGGTTGAAAAATATTTGAAGCCCAGGAAATGATCCAGAGTACAAATCTTACTTTGAAACATTACCACTGAAAGTATAGTACTTTCAGTTAACATGTAAATAGGTCCAACATTGTGGATTTGGCTAAAATGTTTCACTAGTATATTTTAAAAATATACTTTTTGCAAACCTTATCATTGAATTTTTCCTGTTGTAAGCATAAAAATATTTGAGAGATGATAATAGGTGTTGCAAAGATTACAGCAGATAAAATATAGAAAAATGAGTGTTGTAATTGTTGATCAAGTGTGTCAACTTGAGTTTAGTAACCTAACTAAATTGACTCAGCAATTCCACATCCCAGGGTGTAGAGGAGCCACCCTAAGCTGGCTCATCATTTAAAGGATATAGAAGGAAAATGAGGAAGGACAGTTTCATTTTCTTCAGAGGAGCTCCAGTCTTAGCTGTCAGCTTGGACATCATTTCCTTCCTTCTAGCACAGACTTTTGGCTTCTACCTTGGATCCTTCAGCTTTCTGGCAAAGACTCATCATTCTGTTTGTTCCAAGTGATTCACTAAATTGGTCTTGCGCTATAAAGGGTGGAGACTATGCAAGAGAGGGATGGCCAGAGAATGGCGAGCCTCTGGGTCATCCCAGTGCACTGCACCCTGCCTTACAGAGCTGGCTGGAAGCTCCGGGGTCGACATATAGAAAGTCTTAGAACAGACAGTGGAAATTGTAATCATCGTGCCATAGATTTTTCTAGCTGCAATTAGGGCTGTGTCTACGACAGCAGGAAAAGATACATCCTATGAAAGAGAGTCATATATTATTTAAAAATACTTAAATTCATAGATTATTAAAAATAAATGTCCAGTGGGGGAATTATTTATATTCATATTTACATTTATATTTATAATTTCCCATTTATGAATTCTGGCTAAGATAATACAAATATTTACTAAAGCACATAATGTATACCCTAAATTCTAAGTTAAATATTTGAAGGTATTTGAAAGTCAGATTTTTAAGTGAATTCCGAGTTTTCAGATACAGTAGAAAAACAGTTAAAATAGCTTTAGCACGTCATTATATTCTTCATTAGTATTTCACCATTTGCTTCATGTATATACATAAACATACAGATGCATATATATATATATATATATATATAATATATATAATATATATATATAATACTTTTTTCTATTAGCCAAGAACTAAAATCATAATAACCTCTCTATCATTCATGCTTTTTAAATAGGGGTTTTTCTATACAAAACCAAAAATATATCAACATCAGGAAATTAACAGAGCTGTACTAAATCATCATCTGATTTATAAGCCCACTCCAATTTTCTCTTCTTGTCATTTCTTGTTGGTGTGTGTTTCCAACGCATGTGGTTGCACTCATGTTGAGAGGTGCTGCATATACAGAGCACATCCTAACTTTACTCATCCTTTCCCATTGCCTCTCCTTTCCCTCCATCTCCTGTTTTCCTTCCTGATAGTCACCAATGCCCTTTTAAGATCCCATGCTCACGACCCCTCCTAATCCTAGTTACTTCCCAAGAGTCCACCTTTTCCAAACCATTTACATTTGGGAATTAAACTTTCAGCCTGTGAACTTCTGGGGAAGCCTTCAGTGATGCCCACACTTGGTTGAGTGGAAGGCTGCAATTTGCAGAAAGTTCCTCATTTGGGGTTTATAAAATTTTTAGTGTGAATTGATTTGGGGGAGAGAATTTTGAGGAAGACCAAAAATGGGTTTTGGTTGGTTTTTTGTTTTGTTTTGTTTCTCAGAATACCATACCAGAGGATGCATGGTATTGATATGCCTCTTTACTGATAATATTAAATTATCTCATTTTGTTAAGATCAGAGCTGTCAAATTTTACCACTCAAAATTAATTAGTATGTACCTCATTTATAAGTGAGCAATTATTATTTTGCTTAAAATTCCATCTTAGAAAATATTTGGAAGTTCATTTAATTGTATGCTCTTGGTTTCCTCATGTGACTGAAATTATTTAAAATTTAAAGAAACATTTTATTTTGATTTTCAATGTTTCTGAGACTTGGGAGGGAACTGATTGCTCTAACTGGTTCTATTACCATTTGGTTGGGTCTTCATCATTTTTGAGTATTTGCTAATTTTCTGGTGCCAAAAGATGTTTCAGGATCACTTGATATGTTTCCTAATACCACAATCCAGTCAAATGTTTCTCCATTGAACTACTTATTTTCTTTTTTAAAGAATTTTTTAAAATTTTATTTATTCTTTTTCTTGTTTCAGATCCTTTGTTTATTCACTCATTTTTATGGCCGGCCCAGCCTGCCCTGACGGCAGGGCTGGCGCAGCATGTGGTGCCGGGGATTGAACCGCAGTCCCTGAAGCCGCCCAAGCTTTCCCAAGCAGGAGCTTTAGACCACTGAGCCATCTCGCCAGGCCCCAAACTACTTATTTTCTATCAAGACAAAATAGGATTTGAAAATCAAGGTCTCCAGTGAAACTTCATACATGCAGGCAAACAAATATGTTGGATGTTCATGTTATAAGATTTACTGACTCAAATTCTTAACCAGAAATGTTGTCTAACACTGCCATTGACTGTAGACAGGATGCTTTTAGTTGGCTAAAAAGGGGGGTAGGGAAACTTTGTACTTCATTGTGAGCTAACATTAAGCATTACTGCCACATGTGTTTGCAATGAAATATTGATAAGTTCTAACTCTTCATTTCCTGGTATGTTAACCATAAGCCACATATGGTCAGGAGCTACCATACTGAAAATATAGAACAATAATAAAAATGTCCGCCTCCTGAACTCCATGTTCAACATCACTTTATCTCTGATTTTTTTTTCTTTATAATCTTAGAGAAACAATATTTCTCATATTCTCAATCAACTAACAAATATAATCCTGTCCTATGAAACTTCAGTACTCCTTCCTAACATAATATCTAAATACATGATATTATACATAATGTAATCAAAGGCATCTGTTTTTGGACCCATGTCCCTATGCATGGTTTCAGTGACTTGCTTTGAAAGAGCCACAGGTCAACTTGTATGTACAGCACATGGCCAAAATCAGCAAGGGAAAAAGACAAATCCCACTGGTATGGAACATTTCTTCCCAGTTAAAAACCTTGAAACTAGGAATCCAAGGACTCTATCATGGACTAGTCATCCAGGCACATAGAACCTGGATGATTTTCTACCACTGTTAAAGCACCAGACTCTTAAAAGAAGAGTCACCCTTAATGTCAATATTTGTACACGGTTGGATAGGAGCATTCACTGCACATGACACATCCTTATCTTTGGTGTAAGCTCAAGAGGGCTACCAGAATCCTTTCCTGATACAACTATACCCAGTGCATTTGCCAAGGTTCTAGCTGATACAAAATACTCTAGCATTTACCTGTTTCAGATCTTTAGCTTACCATTTATGAATATGATGATAAAATACTCAATATTCAGGTTGTCAGTATTCGTGTCATTTTTATTTTTAATTCGGGCTGAAAGAAAACTCTTCAAAATTGTTTCTATGAAGATAATTCAATCATCTGTATCCTTTGGGAAAATTTATCATGGCTGCGTAGAGGAATACCAGTGATCAACACTTACTCTTTGTAGAGGTTAAGGCAGTCTGACTTCGTATACCACACTTATAGCCTTAGACATCATTGCCTTACTTATTTTGATTAGCACAAGCATGTTTTTATATCTGAATTTTTTATCATCAATTCTATTTTTTGAAAGAATGACAACTCACAGTTTTATAAGCACCTATCTGTATTAAACATAAAAATATTAAATAATGCTAATTTTAAAAGAACAGTGCACATAGCCATGAAATGCCTTCTAAAATAGTTGCTGTTGCATTTCTAGTAAAATTAAAATTGTTCATTACCAATATGTTTAAATTTGGCAAATATTTTGATTAAGAGTCATGATTTGGTTTGCTTAACTCATTTTTTTCTGAAGTACAGCTTACTTCTTTCTAAATTCCTAATTACTAGTTTTCAACATAATTGGGAAAATGAAGATGTACCTGTTTTGCGAGGTTCAGAATATCATAATCCCCAGAATAAATATAAAGATTTTTAATGTTTAATTAATTAGTTTATGTATTTATTTGGTACAAGGTCTCACTGCACAACTTAGACTTGTAGTGAACCTCCTACCTCAGTTTCCCCACCACTGGGATTACAGGTATGCACCACCACACCTAGTTTATGTGGCTGTTGCAGTATGCCCTGGCTTTTGGGGCCAGCATGGCATGTGGTATCATGGACCAAACCTAGGTCCTTGCACTCGCCAGGCAGACACTTAGACCACCAAGGTATCTTCTCAGCCCCAGTATAAAGTTTTGAAGCACAAAATTAAAGCATTTTTCAAGAGGAGACAAAGAAATTACCTATGTCTTTAGGGAGTAAATTGTCCTTGAAAGAAATAAAAGAAGCATAAAGAGGAATTCATAATATATCTCTTGGGTTCAATAACATTAATTTGTCTTAACCATCTTTGAAGTCCACGATGATACTTTCCTAGCGCATTTTAATTAAGGTGATACTGTCTCAAGAATCTATCCATCCAGCATTCAGCAGAGAGCAAGCCATTATCCAAAATTATTTGTCATGGCATATATTCCAATCAGAAATTAATACATTAGTGCCCTTAGGAGAACAAAAACTGTAGTATTTGAAAAAAATCTCAGAAAATTATTTCAACTTGATTTTACAGTGCCCTCAAAGATTCATAATATTACTACCCTTGGGGAGGGGGAGATAAAGCATTTTGTGAAAAGAGGTAAGGAAGGATTTTCCCATTAGTATCTTAACTTAAGATTTTACACCAGAATAAGGTTTTCAAGAAACTAGGTGATGTGACTTATTTTCACCCCCAAAGTCCCATCTTTTTCATCATTTTAAGTATTGAATCATCCTCACTTGTGGATAAGCCATCTGCTAGAAGCAATAATTTTAGGAACAATGTCCCAAAACAGCTTCCCATACATAGCTGCTGGCAGCTCTGGCATTTGGGAGCATAATCCTTTTAAATTGAAATCTACCCTCATAGGTACAGGTTTCCAGACCCTCAGAGCATTGTGAGTTCTTTATATTAGAAATGAAGGTCAAATTAGAGCAGAGGACATTTCAGCTAAAATTTAGCTGATTTTCTTTCTCAATTGTGTCATTAAATTTCAACGTCCACCTAATCAAGAATATGCTGAAAATCGCCATAAAAACCTAACATTCATCTTTTGGAAGCTATTAACATTCATGATTCATAGAAAAGTGAATGAGCAGGTTATTCCTAAATCATAGGTGACTAATCCATCTTTCCCGTGCTTACGCTTTGCCTTTCAGCCTCTTCTCCGCACTGCCTCTCCTGCCTGCATACATCCAAAGCACATGGAAGTCTTCAGCAATCAGTGCTGTGGTCAGGCAAGCATGCTTGAGGAAGGCCTGGAGGAAACTGGCATTAAACTCCTATTCTCAAAGGGAAAATCATTTAAATTTTGCAAAGCAGAAGGAGCATTCTTAAGATTTGTTTAAATATCACTGATACTATCTGACTTACTTCCTTATACTATCTCTAATAGGCCAACTGAAAAAAATGCAAAGATGTAAGTTCTAAGGCTTTCTAAATCTAAAAGTAAAAATTTGTCTATTTTCCAGGATTTAGCACCTTAAAGGTTAGTAAATAGAAAAATATACACTGAACTCTCTCTCTTTCTCTCTCTCTCTCTCTCTTCTCTCTTCTCTCTTTCTGTCTCTCTTCTCTGTCTCTCTTCTCTCTGTGTGTCTGTCTGTCTGTCTCTCTCTCCTCTATCTCTCTCTCTGTGTGTCTGTCTGTCTCTCTCTCCTCTCTCTTTCGCTCTCTCTCTCTTCTCCTCTCTTTCTGTCTCTCTTCTCTGTCTCTCTTCTCTCTGTGTGTCTGTCTGTCTGTCTCTCTTTCTCCTCTCTCTCTCTCTCTCTCTCTCTCTCTCTCTCTGTCTGTCTGTCTCTCTCTCCTCTCTCTTTCTCTCTCTCGGGATCTTTTTTCTATTGAGGGCTATTGAGAGCTGTGTGTGTACTACACAGGCTTTATCTAAATTCCTTAGGCAGAAATTTACTGGAAGAACAAGAATGATATACTTAATAACCCCAAGCTGAGAAAAGTTTGCTTAACATTAATTGTTAGCAATTTTTTTGTTCCAAGAATAAAACAGAACATCTGGAAGAAATGTGTGCCTGTAGTCTAAGAACCCAAGCTTCTTTTTACCAGGTTAGCTTTTTGTTTTGAAAATATTTTGATGGAAAATAACCATCATCTATAAGCAAAATTCTTGATGAAGTTTTGATTTATCCTCTACTTTTTGGTCTTGGATAATTTATCTTACTTAAAGACAAATCATATAAAAAATAAGGTTTTTCCTGGATCTCTACATGCTGAAAACTAAAACTTGACCCAGATCTATCACCATGCACTAAGCTAAAGTCAAAATGGATTAAAGACTTAAGCATTTAAACAGAAAAACTAAATCTCCTGAAAGAGAAAATAGGAGGAAATCTTGAAGACATTGGGGTAGGCCAACAGTTCATGAAAAAAAATCAAACTGCACAGGTCATACTTGGAAGAACCAACAACTGGGACCTCCTCTTATTGAAAAATTTTTGCATGTGAAAAAAAAATTACCAACAGAGTGAAAAGACAACCCACAAGTTTCAAAAATATCTTAACTAATAAATACTCAGATAAAGATCTTCTGTCTAGAATTTATAAAGAACTAAATATCCCGGATGGCTCAGTGGTCTAAAGCACCTGCAGGCAGCTGCAGTGACCGCAGTTCAATCCCCGGCACCACATGCTGCGCCAGCTCTGCCCTCAGGGCACGCTGAGCCGGCCATAAAAATAAATAAACAAACAAACAAAAGTTCTGAAACAAGAAAAACCAGTATTTGGGGGCTCCATGGCACAAGTGCCTGCCTGGCAAGTGCAAGGTTGTGAGTTCAAACCCCAATCCCGTCAAAAAAAAAAAAAAAAAAAAAAGAACTAAATATCATCAAAGCCCCAAAATTTAAAGACCCAATCCAGAAATGTGCATCTGAGATGAACACACACTTCTCAGAGGAAAATATACTAGAAGCGAGTAAATACCTGAAAAAAGGGCCAAGATGGCTGAGTGGTCTAAAGCGCCTGCTTAGGCAAGCTTAGGCAACCACAGGGACCGAGCTTTGATCCCTGGCACCACATGCTGCGCTAGCCCCACCCTCAGGGCAGGCTGAGCAGGTAGTTAATAATAATGATAATAATAATAATAATAATAATAATAATAATAATAAAATATAATCAGCTTAAAGGCTTCATATATAAGTAGAAGCAGCTTGAAGATATAAGTGAAATAAGCCAGACCTACATGCGTAAATATCATATAGTTTCCCTAGTGTAAGAACTTAAAAGAAAAAAATAAAAATAAAAAGGCATAACACAGATGGAAAGCAAGAACTTAAGGATTAAACAAAGAAGAAAAAGCACAGAGAAAAGTTAGGAAACATGGTAGGCGAAAACCATACAGTCATATATACATGATGGTTAAGACAGTGGTCCTAAGAATTTCCATCAGGTTTTGAAACTAGCAGTTAATTCACAGAATAATCACCCTGACTAACTTTATATGCTAATATCTGTGAACTTGGCAACTAAACTGAGGATCACAATGTGAAGTACTAAAACCATGTTTGGAATACCTATCATTCTGGTCTTCTAAATTCATACTATTTATAACGTCATATCAATTGTTGCTATATTCTCTCACTCTCAAGTAAATATTTGTTTTTTAAAAAGGCCAGAAGCGAGAATAAGGATAAGAAAAAATGTCATAGGATTATCCAGCTAGTTTTGTATATGGTTAAATTCCTAAATTTCTGTGTAAAAATGTGTAATTTTTTTCACATTCTATAAGGATTTAAAGTGTAGAATATCAATGATTGATGGAAAATACATGTTCCATGTTATGTCTAAGATGTTTGATATGCAAAAAGATAGTGATGTTAAGTTCAAGTGCTTATATTATAGGGAATGATATCATTAAGCTTTTCTCCTGGAGGAGAGTTTGCAGTCCTACAAATCAGAGAAAAAGAAGGGCTACAAGAATAACCAATACTTTGTTCCTAGCCCTTCAAGTCCATGAGGACTCAAGACATAAGAGAACCTGTACTGTAACATGCTGTAACTCAGTACTATTCCACATTTTCTGCTCAAGGAAGTTATGGGTCTACAGAGGAAAGGGATCCATGATGTATAGTGTGCCAAGGAGAGTGATCTAGAGAGAAAATATTCTCTAAGACTTTCACAGAGAGTAAATTGGTCAAGCAATGGCTGTGACTCATCCAGAAGGCTGATACTGATCTACAAACTACAAAAGATCT
Source organism: Myocastor coypus (assembly GCA_004027025.1). NCBI lineage: Eukaryota > Metazoa > Chordata > Mammalia > Rodentia > Myocastoridae > Myocastor > Myocastor coypus. The sequence continues at coordinate 128,573 of PVJA010000911.1, read as the reverse complement.
ACAAACTGCTGCATGTGATTTCAGGGTAAATCCTGAGGGCATTTAACTGACCTTAGCAGATACAAAATTTACTTATTTTTTTTATATGGGTCTTCTTTTATCTTGGTCTTTACCATCCAGCAGAAAAGTCTAACCATGAAGTATAAAAAGTAAAGCCATATGAAAACACTGAGCTGTAAAAGGCTCAAGTCAACAACTTCTGACATTACCAGTTCTGCTGATAACCCTCTCCTTTTATGGAATGTTGGACTATATATACAGCTACTTTCTCTTAGTTAATTGAGAAGATTTGCACTAATAGTGTTTAAACAAGATATCATATCTGTATCTTGTACTCTAAACAACTACTACAAAGACAATGTAGTCTATCCTACTAACCTGTTGTGAAACTGTCTTGTTGCTATTTTTTCTCATTGAAATTAATAAAAAAGGGAAATTTTTTTCAATGCTACACAATAATTGTTGAATAGAATGTAAAATTCTACATATATTTGCTTCAGGTTTTGCTATCTTAGAGTGTTATATGCTAACTTTTCAGAAAGCTAAGATCTCAACTCTTGATTCTTTTAAATATTTCTTCTAGTTTCATTTTTGTCCATAAACATGTTACCTATCTCTGTCCTTAAGATTTTTACTTACTTTCTCTTCCAGAAGACCTAGGGTTTCAGTTTTAACATTCAAATCTTTGATATATTTTGATTGTACTTTAGTGCATGGTGATAGGCATAGATCTATTTGAATCCTTTAACATGTGGAAAGCCAGTATTTGTAGCACCACTTATTAAAATGGCTATCTTCCAACGAACATGTATGGCCCCTTTGCCAAAGATAAGGTAGCTGAATGTGCATGTAGTTGTTTCTGCATCTTCTAATCTGTTGCATGGATCCTCAAGTCTGTTTTTATGCTAGTACCATGCTGATTTTATCACAGTGGCTTTGTAATATATTTTCAAGTCAGGAAATATGATGATTCCTGCCTTTCCTCTGCTGTCCAGGATTACTCTTGTTTTTCTACATCTCCTTTGGTTCCAGATGAATTTTAGAATTTTTTTCATAGATCTGTAAGGTATACTAATGGTTTTTAAATCGGTATTGCATTGAATCTGTATAACAATTTTAGGAGTATGACCATTTTCACAGTGTCGGCTCTTCCTATCTAGGATCAAGGAATGTCTTCCAATTTTCTGAAATCCTTTTCGAGCTCTTTTTTCAAAGCACTATAATTCTTGCTGTGTAAATCTTTTACTTCTTTTGTGAGATTAATTCCTAAGCAATTCATTTTTAGGGGGCTTATTATTGCAAAGGCACCTTTTCCATAATTTATCTCATGGTGTGTTGTTTGTATAGAAATGCTATTGATTTTGGGGTGTCAAGTTTGTATCCTACCACACTATTGAATTTGTTATTAAATCTGCAAATCTCTGGTTGAGTTTTGAGGGGTCTTCCTTTTATAGTATCATGTCATCTGAAATTATTATTCCTTTGCTTTCCTTCTCTTAGCTAATGTTTCCAGAGCTATACTAGATAAAAAATGGTGGCAGTCAGCTTCCTTGTCTTGTTCCTCATTTTAAAGTGAAGGCTTTCAATTTTTGTCCAGCAAGTATAATGTTGGTTTGTCAAAGATGGCTTTTATCAGATTGAGATAAGAACCACCTATTCCAATTTTCTATAATGTTCTTATCATAAATGAATTTTGGACTCTCTCAAAAGCTTTCTCTACATATATTGAGATTATTGTGTGGTTTTTGTCTTTATTTCTGTTGATGTGGCATGCTACATTAATGGTTTTATGTATATTAAACCATCCTTACATTCCTGAGATGAATCCTGCTTGGTCTTCATGTATAATGTTCTTGATGATTTGTTGTATTGTTTGTTTGTATTTTATTGAGGGTTTGGGGATCTATGTTCATTAAGGACATTGGGCTGTAGTTCTCTTTGCTGGTTGGTTCCTTCTCTGGTTTTAGTATCAGAGTTATATTTTCCTCCCTGAATGAGTTTGGGAGAATTTCTTCCCTTTAAATTTCACTGAAGAGACTAAGATAGTTGGCATTAGATCCTCCCTAAATTTCTTGTAGAATTGAGCTGTGAATCCATCAGAACTGAACTTTTCTTTGTTGAAAGGATTTGTATCACATTTTCCAAATCCTTTGTTGAAAGGATTTTTATCACATTTTTTTCGCTGATACTGGGTTATTCAGAATTTTTATATCTTCTTGATTTAGCTTTGGTAGCTCATATGCATCTAAAAGTCTGCACATTTCTTTTGTATTCCCTGTCCTGTAGAGTGAATATTTTAGAAATAAGTATTATCTGAATTTCTATAGGGTTTATAGTGATTTCATCCTTTTCATTCTTGACTGTATTAATTTGAATTTTTTCTTTCCTTTTTTATAAAGAGGTTGGCATTCAGCCTATTAATTTCTTTTGAAGTTATCTGTATTTCTTGTATGCATCATATTGTTGTATTTTTTATTCACTCTGCCAGTTTGCTTCTTTTGACTGGTGATTTAAGACCATTCACATTGATAGTGATAACTGATATGCATTCACTTATTTTTATCAAATTGTTCTCCTACTATAGGATTCCTACTTTTCTCCTTTGCTTAAATGCTTGTTCTGCTTGCTTTTTCTCTTCTGCTTTTATTAAAGTTGTGGTGATATTAGTCTCTTCCCAAAATATTTCAGTGCTCTTTGTAGGGTTGGTTTGGTCTTCATGAATTTCTTCAGAGTTCTTTACCATGGAAGTATCTAATCTTTCCATAAAATTTGGTAGTTTGGCAGGATTCAACATTCTGGGTTGACAGTTGTTTTCTTTCATGACCTCAAAAATCTCACTCCAAACTCTTCTAATTTGATGATCTGTGTTGAGAAATCTGCCATGATTCTGATGGGCTTTCCATTATAGGTGATCTGTTTCTTCCCTCTAACAGCTTTTAATTTTCTGTTCTTTGGCTCAATTTCTGGGGTTTTGATTATTATGTGTCTGATCATGTCCAGCTAGAGTTCTACATGCTTTGTTTTTCTGTATCCCAGATTCTTTTCCCATGTTCAGGAAATTTTCTCCTACTACTTCTGAAAAAGCTCTTATTACGTCTTTTGTGATATCTTTAGCTATTTCTTAATACCTATCAGTCATATTATTTTTCTTTCTTTTTTGTCATATTATTTTCCTTTGCATTATCTTGCAGCTATAGTATTGTTATTTCTCATTTCCTATTATTTTTAAGAGATGCTTACTTTCATGTCCACTAGCTACAATGCTATCTTCAAGGTCTGAAATTCTATATTTTTGTTCATTTAAGTGGTTTTGCCAGCTTTCAAATTCTTAATGTCTTGTTTATCACTTTTAATCCATTTCATACATTCTAATTTTTTACTATATTGTTCATTCAGTATTTCCATGATTTTCTGGTTCTCTTCTATCTTTTATCTGTGTCTTCCTTACATATATCAAGCAATTCTTTCATCATCATTATCATTTCTTTTTTTAACCCAAGAGATTATTACTGTTTGGATTTCCACCATAGGCTGATGTAATTTTTCTTTGCTTCAGTTGTTATCATTTCAGAAATTTCAGGCTCTTCCACGACTTTGTCTATTGCATTTGTTTGGTGTGAGCTAGAGGTCTGAGGGGTCTTTTTGTCCCTTCCTTTGGTCATTTTTTGCAGTGATTGTGGACGGGTAGAGTGAAGATAAGCAAGGCTCTCTGGAGTGTGGGAGGGCAGGGTTGGCTCTCCAAACCTCCTGCAGTGTGGATTTCAATGTGATTTCTACCTCATTAAAGAGAGGTACAAAAACCACAGTTCAAGAAGTATCTGATGATGAGTGCAGGCTGAAAATGTGTGAGGCTTTCTGGATGGTGGATTGGCACAGGGTTGTGCTCTTCAAGGCTCCTCTTGATGTTTATGGCAGTCAGGACTCCCTGGTTGTCTTCAGGGTGAGGAGGAGTGGCTGGACTCAGAAAATTCCTTTGGGACTGCTGGGGGTTGGGGCTAGTCTACTAGGTCTCTTCAGCAGTCTTCAGGGTGAGCAGGGATAGTGGGACTCAGAAAACTCTGGCAGAATGGTTAGGGAGGGGTAGGGCTAGGGCAGCATAGTCTCCCAGTCTTCAGGGCAATAATACAATATATTATTTTATTCCTTGAAAACGTAAAACTATTTAAGAAAATTATGTCAAAATTTATGTACTTATCTTTGAAAAGTTTTAAGTCACTCAATAAATAATCTTTGTAACAAACTTCTTTAAAATACCAACTTTGATTTTGTAGCTAGCCTGTCAAAAGGGTCTATTAGCTTGCTACACTTCTTAATGATCATGTCTTTGTGGAATGTTTTCTACTGCACTGTACCTAGTTACATTTTGTTTCTGACCAGTAGACACAGTGTGGCCATGTTTTAAGATTTACAGTCTTTAACAGTTTTCCTGGAGAAACTTGTTGTAATTCAGACCCACAGAATATAGCTATAATTCTGGGAAAAGCCTGGGGCACATAGAAAAGTCACTTCAATCTGTAGCTTAGTTTGAGATTAGTATCAACATCAATACTGACAGCCAGCTATGTAAGTGATACATCTTGAATACATAGCCTGCCTGTCTTTTGCCCCCAGCTGCTATCTGATGGCAGCTGGATGAGAGAACTCAACTGAAAATTATTCAGTTGATGCCAGTCATGTCACACAAGCATAAGTAAAAATTTTGCATGCAAAGCATTTGGATCTGTTATAAAGTCGATGTAACTGGAAGATAAAATGGAATCTAGAATGAGGTACCACAATTTGAAAAAAATTAAATGGTATGATACAAAGTTTAGGACTAATTAGTGAATGAAAGCTCCAAATCGAGCAAGAAACTTCTTGAATATAACTTGTTAGAACAGTAGAGAGCATTTCTTGGATTTCAGAGGAAATATTATCTCTGTTTACTAGACTGCTGGATAGTTAAGACAATTCTGCCTATTATAACATGAAAGCTAAAAAATTTATCAAATCAATTTGTAAATTTGATCAAGGATATTTTCACAGACAAGTGACAATGCCAACTGACATTATGAAGCAATGGATGATAATGTATGGAGAGAAAAAGATCTTCAAAAACTGTTCAATTTTCTGGAAAACTAGTTAAAAAGAGGTCAGGGGCCTGGTGACATGGCTCAATGGTAGAGCTCTTGCTTGCAAGCACAAAGCCCTGTATTGTAATCCAGGATTACCACCACCAGCAAAAATATGTCAGAAATTCATTGGTCAAAAAATTATATTTTCATCTAGTCACGACAAAAGGCTCACAATATAAGTAATATTTTTAAAGACCCTATCAACAATGTGTCTATTAAAACCTTTGTTCAAACAGAAAAGATGAAAAGGTCCTCTCTTAGATTCTTTCAAAGGGATAAAAATACCTCTAAAACTTTTAGAAGCATTGTTCTAGAAAAAGAAAGTCTTTTCCTTGATGAATTTATAATCATAGCTTCTGTCTATTGAGAATTTCTGGTACTCATAGGAAAATCACATGAATTTCAAGCATATTGCATTTAAGGAGACATTGCTAACTTGTATTAAGATGAACAAATACAATTCAAAGTTAAACAAATCCCTTGGACCCTAATCCTTCACAGGTAGAAATAAGGCTGAGGAAATTTTAGCAAATACAGATACAATCATTTCTTAGAAAAGTGCTAAGAAAGGAAAACTGAAAATCTAGATGCTGAGACCAAGAGCCTAAAAATAGCTAACAACAGGATGAAGTAAGGTTAGGAGAATAATTTTCAAGTAATGGTATTATAGCTAATGCAGGAAATGGTCATATGAGCCTTGATAGATTTAGGAGTTGTTATGGGGATGTTACTGATACGTGTTACCATTCCTGCTATTCTGGAACAAAAATAACTATTTATTAGTCTTATCCTCATAATCACCTATTGGTATATCCTCCTCAATGAGCTGAAAGATATAATATACTACTAACATTATATCAGAAACTGCTATTGGCTAAATGATGCCCTCCAAAGGTGTTTCTCCACTAATCCAGAAAATTTGTTAATATGTCACCCTACATATCAAATGGAATTTCCCAATATGCATAACATAGGCATGGAAAAATTAACCTGGCTTATCTGGGTAGGCCTAAAATACTGTGATTGCAAATGTGTTTGTAGGTTAAGGAGAGAAGGTGCCATGCATCTGGATTAGAATGTGAACTAAGAACTACAAGATAAATAATGTAAAATTATTCTATTGAAGGTGAAAAGGGCAAAGAATTGTATTTGACCTTGAATTCTTTTGAAGAAACTTGTGCATCTCAGATTAGACTTCTCATATTTTTTTGAACCTCAACTATTAGACTTCCAGTTATATCTCCTTTTTTACTTCCATATATATAATAGGATGTCTGTTATTTTAAGCCACAAAATGTATGGTAAATTTTATAATTCTAATAAGGAATTAATATCCCACCTTAAGGAAAGTTACCAACCCCGGGATATCATTAGTATTGTATCATTGACTTTAGTCTTGGAACTAATATTGTAATGAACTTAATCTTTGGTTGTCCTGGAAAGGAATAGTATATGATGTTATACTTGCACAGATGCAGTTGGTAAATTATGAGAATGCACAATGCCTAGTCTCAAAGATTACCTACAATATACCACACAAAAGGAATTTTGACTTCTGTAGAATCCAGTCCTCTTTTGTCTTTCCAGGTCATGTGACACACTTTGATCAGTAGGAGACAGTGGAATTGAAGCTGTTAGAAACTTTGTAATTCCTGGGGCCCAGCGGGATGGCTCAGTGGTCTAAAGCGCCTGCTTGGGAAAGCTTGGGTGGCTTCAGGGACCGCGGTTCGATCCCCGGCACCACATGCTGTGCCAGCCCTGCCCTCAGGGCGTGGGCTGAGCCAGCCATAAAAATGAGTGAATAAGCAAATAAAGGTTATTAAACAAGAAAAACATAAATAAATAAAAAATTCTTTTGCCGGGTGTGGTGGCTCAGGCCTGTAATCCCAGCACTCGGGAGGCTGAGGCAGGAGGATCGGTATGAGTTCGAGACCAGCCTGGGCTACAAAAGTGAGCTCAAGGCTAGCCTGAACTGCATAGCGAGACCCTGTCTCAAAAAGCCAAAAAAAAAAAAAAAAACATGAAACTTTGTAATTCCTACGTTTCTTTAATGCTCCTTGGAAATGATCCTCTTCAAAATTTAACTACTAGGGGCCAGGGAGATAGCTCCGTGGCACAAGAGCCTGCCTGGCAAGTGCAAGGTTGTGAGTTTGAACCCTAGTCCCACCAAAAAAAATAAATAAATAAATAAAAATCTAAGTACTATGGTTTGAGAAGCTCACACCTTGGGGAGATCACAAGTAGGCATTCTGGTCAACAGCTGTATGTGATACTATGCAAAAGCTAGCAGTGCCTACCAGTCACATGAGTTATTGTAGATATGCAGATCAGTGAGCTTTCCAGACCTCTAGAACCAGTCTCCACCTCCAAGCATACATGTGGAAAGCATTAAGTAAAAGCCTGCCACCTAAACTTCAAATACCCACAAAATTTGAGATATAATCAATAGCTATTTTTAAATCACTAGCTTTTAAATCATCCATTACACAACCATAAATAAAAATGTTTATTTAGATTGTGACTAACATTAAGTAGTAATATTTCATCAAATTATGATTTTAGTAAATCAGTGTGGGGCAGCATAAAATACACAAAAGTAGCACCTAATAAAGTCATTGCTTCAAGAAACTTATAATTTATTTTAACAAAGCATGAAAAAGTCATTACAAAATTACAGTCTAATTGGCAGCTACATAGTAAGGCTGAAACATATTTCCAGACACTTGGTAACTCAGAGTTAGCCAGAGACATTGCTGAGAGACTTATGAAAATGAAGACAGCATTTCTTGGCTTTAAATACCACTAGGATTTTAATAGGCATAAAGGAGAGAGAGCAATGCCAGCTGCAGTCATTGTGTTGTTTTAGACTGAGTATCCTGGGAGTTCTAAGACAAGCACGGAGTAGTCATATAAGTGTGGAGACAGGATACAATTTGAAGTGTAATTATATCTTATGAATTTAGCTTACATAGTCATTCTGTGCTTTCTTTACTCAAAAGATATATGAATAACAATATCTATAGATGGGATTATAACTCCTTTATTACATTACATATAGATAGATGTACTTAATAATACAGGTAATGATTTCATATATTTTATTTCACTTCATATATTATAAATACATACCTGTTAATAAAACAATTACAAAAACTGTAAATAACAATGACAGAGTTAGCATGAGTGATTCAGATTAGTGATACTAAAAAGATAAATATTTTGGCGTATAAATACTAAAAAGATACTAAAAAGATAAATATTTTGGACTCTGTTTGATATTGCACGGGAAATCATGGGAAACATTTGTGCTAGAGAGCAGTGGTAGCCAAGATTTAGAAGATTTGTCATGTATCATCAAAAAAAAAAAAAATGGAAGCAAGAAAAGAGTACAGCAAATAAGATCACTAAGGAATCTGGTGGGAGAAGATGAGAATTTTAATGAAGTCTTAAAAAGTCAGGGGTTGAAACCAGAAATCAAACATAAAATTCTATGTATGCATGTATATGTGTACACATGTGTGCATATATGTATGTATGTATGTATATGTGTATGTATGTACATACATTAAGAAAGAATCTACAGAGTGCTCAGGGTCTCATGACTAGATCAGACTCATAGTGACCCACCTGTTTACAGCCTCCCAAGAGCTGGGATTACAGGCAAGTACCACCACACCCAGTCTCAATTGCCCTCTCAGTGCTCCTGCTTCCAGGCACTTTAATCCACTGATGTATTTGATCATCCTTAAATGGAAAAGTCTTAAATGTTTCTTCAAACTTATTTATGGGGCCTGGGAGATGGCTCAGTAGAATAAGTGGTTGGCTGGCTGGCAAGCACAAGGTCCTGAGTTTAGTCCCTGGGACCATAAAAAATATTTATTTATAAAAGAGAAAAATTGGAGAACTAACAGTATCAGGACTTACTATAAATTTTAATCTTCAGCAACAAAGATAATATACCTCTCAGAAAACTACTCATAGACCAGGAAGCAAAGAAGCAAGTAATAAACTCTCATATGATACTCAGTAATACTTTTATAAAATTGCAAAAGCAATTATATTCATAAATGACAGCCTTTTCAACACAACATGCTGGATCTCTCCATGCAAAAACAACTAGGTATCTCCACACACACAAAAAAAAATGGACCATTGACATAATTATAAAACTTCAAGGAATAAATTATCTAGGTCTACATGGAGGAGAAAAAGGCTGAAGCTTTTGGCTCAATACTGAAAGCATAATCCATAATAGAAAAAGCATAAATTGGACTACACCCAAACAAAGTCATACTATGTAAAAGACATAATAATATTAAAATACAACCCCCCATGGAATCCTAATCAGCACCAGAAAAATTACTGGTACAAGCAATGACATAGGTGAAGTTACTGAATAGTTCCATTTATGTGATAATCCTTGCTAATGCAAAATCAGTAAACAAGACCAAATCAGTTGTTGGTAGTGTTTGATGGTATGGAGCAATTTTTGGAGTGGTAGCACTGTTTCATAATTGGACTGTCATAGAAGTTCCACAGATACATCCTTTTGTCTAAACTTGTGGGGCTAACTACAAAAGAAAGATAACTTCAGAGAATGCAAATATAAGTGTGATTGATGCTTACATTTTGCTTGCTTTAAGAAAAATAATCTCTTGTTTTTCCAGACAACAAGCCTCAAAATGTAGCAGAAATAAGGAAAGCACAAGGTCAAGTTCACTAGCGTTTACATTGTCTGGCTATGAATACTTCACTGGCATATCACTGAAATAAATTTGTACTGACACTTCCGGAGATAAACACTCTATTTCCCTCCTAGGGGCTTGCTTGCCAGAAGCTTTTAAACTTTTGAGGTAGACATGTACTGCATTCTAGACCTGCTATAGAAATAATCTGTGACTATCAGAGCACCTGCAAACTGACTAGTGAGGGAAGGCAAAGGTGCTGAGAGCAGTAGACCAGAGTTTGCCTCTGATCTCTCTTTTGTTGTTGTTGTTTGTTTTTTGTTTTTTGTTTTCTTCTTCTTTTTTAATGTACTTTAGTACAGGGTCTAGAAGGTCTCACTACATAGATCGAACTCACAGGGATCCTCCTGTTTTCAGCCTCCCAAATGCTGGGATTATAGGTGTGTGCCACTACTCCCAGTCTCAATTGCCTTCCTGGGTGGTGGTGGAGGGTGTCAAACCCTGGTCCTTGCATGCCTCTCACTTTATAGCTCAAATTGATTGTGCACGTAGTATTAACTCCAGGTACCTTTCTAAAAAGTTCCTGCATTAAGCTCCCACATTCTGATAGCCCCTACACTGAGCACATGAAGAAGGTGGGGCATAGAGCAAGGTCGTGAACTGCTGGCAGTCACAGGTAGTGCTGGTTTTTTCCTGCTTCCTGGTATATCCAATTCTTAAACACCGGGCTCTACTAGAATTTTAAAGATGTTTTGCAATCAGAGTATGAGTCCTTAAAAATAATTCTTAGTTTCATAACTATTTTCTCCATTTTCAGTTATCTACATCTACATGAAGAGCACCGTCAGGCCCTGTCCCACCATTTGAACCAAAGCCTGGAAATGACATGAGATGCATCCCTTCCTTTTCAGGTCCCTGAGTTGTTCATGTGGGCTTTACCACCAAAGCATACGCAGCATTGATTTTGTTGGCAACAATCTTCAGGTGGGGTCCTCCTTCCAGCACCATGCCGCTCCAGTTCAGCTGGCTGTCACAAGCTGACCAGCGGTTGTCGGCCCACCACAGCATCCTATATCGGTCCACTCTCTGCACCAGGAGTGCGGGATGCAGGCCTGACTTAAAGTTCAGTAGTGGGAGACCTGAACCTACACAGCTCTTAGCTCTCATAGATACTAGTTGTTTAATTGGGTAAATGAGAAATACAACTCCTTACCTATCTTGATGCTGTCAGTATTTTTAGCGTGTTATTTCAGGGTTATTACTTTTCCCAAGATTAATGGCTTAAGAACCTGTATTAGGGACAGCTTAAGGAAATGACCTAAATTTCTCTGATATTTTACAACAGCCTAGGAACCCACACACACTTACCCGTGATGACATCTTGCTATTGGTCTTCAGTTGAGCTGCTTTCCTAGATCTGTCTGGAGCTGAGGGGAACTCAAAGGCCAGGCAGGCAGGATAAACATCTAATGAATCTTCTTTAAATACAGAATAAAGCTCTCGGATTACTGTTCTTACCAGGACCTGTTTCCTGTTTAGACATTGTTGAATTACAACTTTAAAAATGTAATTGAAATGTAAAACATGGCAATTCCTATTAAAATGGTGAATTTTTTACTTTAATGTACTCATGCCATTTGAGATAAGAGAATCATGGTAGCTACATAGGAAAGTGACATACACAAATGTCTCAATTTAAAGGAATGTAGTTTTTTAACATGATTTTCTGTTCTACAATGATGTTCATGTTTCATTGTTTTAGATTTAATTTAAATGATCCTTGAAGTTTTAAGTGCCACATTAAGAACTTTATGCCTTGAGTGGCTGTTACAGCAGACATATAAATAAATTTTTTAGGATATTTCAGAATCCCCTCCGGCTTTTCCTCTATTATTGTCACTAATATACTATGTAGAATAGTTTTACTACTCAGCTGGGAGTATAAGAGAATTAAAAACAATATGTATACCTTATGCGCTAAGTGAACTGCAGTAAACCATGCTACAAACCCTGACCACTCTAGTAAATCAGATGTTAATAGGTTTCCCTATTTATTAACATTATAAAATTGCCTGTAAATAGCCTTTTCAATTGGAGGAACTGAAGAGAACTTTAGTTCCCTGTTTTCATCATAGAATAATATTGAGAAATATGTATTTTTTGCATATAAAAGTTAAAAATTGCCAGAACTATGAGTTCTTTTTATTATATTGTCTCTAAACCCTATTAAACACAACATCATTACATATATATATATATATATATATATATATATATATATATATTCATGCCTCAGAATGAGTAAGATCGTAGCATACAGTAGTTGACACTGCCATTATACTTCAAATCATTTGTTTGTTTTGATCTGCTTTTTGCTAATTAATGCTCTTCACAAGGGTCTATTTAGGTGCAAATGGAGAAAGCAAATGTCAGTGGCATAGATTTCAGTCCTACCTCTAGATGGCTAGCCAATATGATAACTCTTTTGATTAAGGAGGGACCTGGTTAATGGGAACTTTTCAATTTTTTATTTTATTTATTTAATTTTTTCTTGTTTCAGAACCTTTGCTTGTTTGTTTACTCATTTTTATGGCCGGCTCAGCCCACCCCAAGGGCAGGGCTGGCGCAGCATGTGGTGCCGGGGATCGAACTGTGGTCCCTGAAGCCGCCCAAGCTTTCCCAAGCAGGCACTTTAGACCACTCAGCCATCCACTTTTCAAAGAGTAATTTATAGAAGAAAAATCCAAAACTAACATCCTATATCTATAGGTCTGTGACTATACAGATAGATGGCCATAATTATTTTAATATAATTAAATTATATAATATTATGTTATATTAAATTACAATTTAATATAATTAAGTATTTTAAATAATATCTGAGATACTAAAAGCTGAAGCTTTACTTATAAAACATGTAAGATTTGGGGCCGGCAAGATAACTCAGTGGACTAAAGTGCCTGCTTAGGCAAGATTAGCCAAGTGTAGGAACCACAGCACTATATGTCACACCAGCCCCACCCCCAGGACGGGCTGAGCTGGCCACAGAGTCTGAGTATAGTGGCCCATGCCTGTAATCCCAGCCCTGGGTAGGCTAAAATCAGGAAGATTACCGTGAGCCTGAGTTGTGTAGTGATACCCTGTACCAAATACATAAATGAAAAAAGAGAATATATATACACTCATATATATATATGAAGATAGTAATAAAATTAGCTATTATTATATTCATAAAGACATAATATTTTAATTGAATTTCCATAGATGGGAATTCATAAAGAGACATTTATATGAATATTATTTACATTTTTACTTCTGCTGTTGTACAGCTGGCTTCAGAAATACATAGGAATTTCAGAAATTGGCAAATTCCAAGAAGAACATCGAAGTGAGGTCAAGATACAGTGGTTGGGTACAGCTTCAAGGAAAAGGTCTTTGATAATACAACATTGTTCTGAGCTGTGAAGGAGATGTCAGGGACAGATATGGGGAGAACAGAGTTTTCCAGTCAGAGGAAACAGTAAATGCGATTACACTGAAATATTACTTGACAAGGAAAGTAATATTTGGTTAAAAAAAATCACTAATGAGAATAAGTACTAGAAATGGAACCTTTTCAGTCTATTGCCTGAGTTTTAACATGACAGCATCACTTTAAAATTGTTTGCTCTTTGATTAATTTTTTTTAAATTGGGGAGCTTTTATTGGGGTAATGGCACCAGCATTTTAGGCTTAGCATCTTAGGGTTAGGTTTGTTTATGTTGGCAAACCAAAACGTAGTATAAATAAAAAGTGAAAGTAGAGCTTTTTGCTGAAAGAAAGAACCAACCAACATACCTTCCACTAAAGACTTTACACATTGGACAGCATCATCTGAATTCTGTTCTCCCCAGTCAAATCTACTTACTTTGTCTTAGTTCTGCATTCGGCCTGCGATGCCTTCTGTCTGCGCTTCTGTAGTGAGAGCTCTGAACAGCTACCCTAATCATGATAATGGCCTATCAAATTCAGGAGCCTCAAATCTGCATCTCTTAAAACATAATAGTTATAAAATGATACCTGTTGCTCAGGTGACTTACCCTGACCATAAACTCAGATATCAAATCGCTCATGTGACATTTTCATTAGCACCTCTATATAAAAGATATCCCAATCTCAGTATGGATAAAAATATTACCAATTTCTCACCAGAATCTTCGATCTATTCAAGACTTGAAGTCACCTGTAGCCCAGTAAATTTTACTTTGGACAAAAACCCTTAGGTTCACCCTTGATTCAATGAGCAATAAACTTCTGCTTTGCCTACCAAAGTTAGGGAAAATATAACATAAGTCTCAACTGCCACACAGAGGCCCCGGGCTGCTGCCAGGCTGGTGCTTCTTACTCTGCCTCCCTCATCAGGTCAACAGAACACAGCACATCTTCCCAGCACAAGAATCAAGTGAAAAATGATATTCTCACATGCAGAAAGGAGCCTCCAACGAGCTTTCCACTGTCCTCAAGTTCGAATTAAAACTTCTTCCCATGGCCCACAAGGACTGTAACATTTGACCCCAGTATCAACGTCCAAGCTTCTGGGCCCCCTGATCTTGTACACCCACACTTAGCTTTATTTTTCTGTTTGATTTAGGACAAAAGAAATAGTAATAATAATAATGATGAAAATAAAAGAGACAGAGGTACCAGAGTACTAAAGTTTTACCTTTAAATACAACCGCAGCTTCAAGACAGAGATGTTTCTCAAGGTTATTTCCCTCCGAGGCAACTCAACCAAAAAAAAAACTAAAATCCTAAAGATTTTAAGACACAAAAGGCCCCTAAAGTGGGCTCTGAACCTGTCCTTCTCAGTTATAAGTTGTGCTTCCTCCTTCTTCAAGGAAGCGGTGCTCTTAGGAGGCAGCATATTTCAACCTGAAATACTTCTAAAGGGCTTGCATTCTGACATAGCCCACCAGATGCTGACCTGACGTACAGAAGGAACGCGCATCCTAGATCACTCTGGGGTACCCTCCTGAGACCCACATCTGACTCCGAAGGGGCTTCTCTCTCTTGCACCCCCACACTCTATTTCTTTGAGTTTGCTCTTTGTAATTTAATGCTAAAGCAACTAATAAAATCTAACCCTGCTTCTTACTGACCAGTCCTGAAAGTTCTCTGCAGCAAAAGGCAGAGAGCTTCCAAACATTCCAGATTAAGTTTCTCATCTCAGCTTTGGGAAATTCAGGCCCAGTCTGGTAACACTTGGAAAATTTCCAACTCTTTTTTACTCTTCTGCTTTGCTTTACCTTGTCTAACCCAGCTGGAATTTTCTTGGAGTTTTTATGGGTGGATTATTATATCATGTTAGTTTTAAGTGACCCAAAGAAAATCCTTTCTGTGCCAAGAACATAATTAGTAGGGTCATCTAAGGCAGTAGTGAAGAGTGTGCGCTTTATCCACATTTCCTGAATTCAACTCCTAATTATTTTACTTACATAAAGACAAATGCCAATTAAAACTAAGAGGCTTAACTCTCTGTGATGAATATAAAGGAAGAGGCTGCTTCATTTTCTTAAGAATTCATTCCTTAAAACTTGTGATTGTTACTTTTTGTTTCTTTAAATCATGCAGCTCTTTGTTTTGCTTTGTTTTTGTGGGACCGGGGATTGAACTCAGGCCTTTGTGCTTGCCAGGCAAGTGCTTATTCTACTGAAATTTTATTTATTTATTTTATTTTTTTTTTTTTCCTTGTTTCAGAACCCTTGTCTATTCACTCATTTGTATGGCCGGCTCAGCTCACCGCAAGGGCAGGGCTGGCACAGCATGTGGTGCCGGGGATCGAACCGCGGTCCCTGAAGCCACCCAAGCCTTCCCAAGCAGGCGCTTCAGACCACTGAGCCATCCCGCCAGGCCCTCATGCAGCTCTTTGATAAAGCCAAATAAACTCTTGCAGCTTAACAACCTATGAAAGCTTTCCTAGGCTACCTGGAAGCCATTGCTGTGAGCAGTGATCACAGGAAAAGATAGAGCCCTACATGCGCATTCTCTGCAGAACTTTGAACCTCTTTTCAAGTTACAAAACTACTTCTTGTCAAAGAAAAGAGAAGAGATTGTTGTGATAGTCACTTAGCAAGCAAAAATGGCTAGCAATAGCTTGCATAATTACACTGCTGATTTCTGCTGGTCTGTTTAAAGGAACAGTTAATACTTAAATTGTTTTCTTATTATTTTTCTTTTTAATTTCTTATAACTTTTTAAAGTCAATTTGGCATGTTTATATCTGGTAATCTAAACATCTAATTTGAAGATAACATTATATAATACAACAGCCATTGTCAAATTCCTGTTATTTTATTTAATGAAATTCCTTTTTTGTTTGTTTCTTTGTTTTGTTTCTGTTTTTTGGCGGGACCTGGGTTTGAACTCATGACCTTGCACTTGCCAGGCAGGCACTTGTGTCATGGAGCTATCTCTCCGGCCCCTGTTTAAGGAAATTCTTATCAATTTTATTCTCTCTCTCTCTCTCTCTCTCTCTCTCTCTCTCTCTCTTTCTCTCTCTCTCTCTCTCCATTTTTTATTCTCCTTAAAAATTAAAAACAATTCAATCTAAAAAAAAAAAAAAAAAAACTATTCCTGGGTGAATCTAAGACAGCTGGGACAAGTAGAGCTCCCAAGGCCTCTTACTAGAGAACAAGCATTATCTTGACTACACGTATCTAATACACCGTGTCTGTTCATTTACACCTAAGAGTGAGGCTTGTGTGCAAGCTCAGTAAGTTCCTTGTGATGGGTGTCTTGTCTGGCCTTGTACTTATTAATAATAAAAGGCTTTCTTTCTTGTGTCCCCACTATAGGTAGGCTTCCTGAATTGGCAAGAGATGTTGTCATTTAATATTTCCGACACTCAGAATTTATTCCCTTCTTCTGAATGCTCCACTCTATTAGCATGTAGTTTCCACACGTGATTACCAATGATTTGAATTTCCACAGAATCATTGTGATTTCACCCTTGTTTAACCTTTCAAATATCCAGCTCTTGGTGTCATTCATTCTCTGTATTTTTATCATAACTGTATTAATTTATGCTTTGGTCTTTCTAATTTCCTTTTGTTCTTGTTTTATCTATGACCCTGAAGTATATTATTAGTTGATTAGTTTGCTCTGCTTTTCTGATGTAGAAATGTACCACTATAAGCTTGCATTTTAGGGGCTTTTGGGTTAGCTCAGTGGTTAAAGTGCCTGCACAGGCAATCCTTGTCAGGCACAGGGGAGGGCAGTTGAATCCCCACCCCCACCATTAAGGCAGCCTGAGCCAGCCAAAAAAGGAAATCCTTTAGGAAAGCTGGGCATGGTGGCACATGCCTTTAATCCCAGCACCTGAGAGGCTAGGGCAGGAGGATCAATATGAGTTTGAGACCATTCTGGGCTACAAGAATGAGCTCAAGGCCAGCCTGAACTGCATAGCAAGACCTTGTCACAAAAAGACAAAAAATTAAATAAATAAATACATACATACATACATACATACATACAACCGTGCTTTAGGACTTCCATCGTGCCTCACAGTTTCTAGTGTGCTGTGCTGGCATTATCTTTTGATGGTAGGAACCATCTTATTTATCCTTCAATTTCATCTGTGACCCATTGGTTACACAAGAGGACATCATTTAATTTCTAGGTGTCTTCAACAGTAATGTCTTTTGCTGTTGATTTCCAGTTTCACTTTACTATGATCCGATTATATGCATGGGATAACTTTGATTCTTTGCTATTTCTATAACTTTGTTTCATGGGCTAGTATGTGGTCTATGTTGGAGAAAGTCCCATGTGCTGCTGAGAAGAATGTGTGTTTTGTACTTGAAGGGAACACTATAGATAATTATTAAATCCACTTTTTTCAAAGGTTTAGTTGAATTCTGATGTGTCTGTTTTAGTTTTCATCTAATTAAGCATATATCAACTGCCAAAGCTAAACCAAAAAGATATAAAAATTATGAATAATCCCGTATCAGTCAATGAAACTGAAAAATTAATTTAAAAACTATCAACCAAGAAAAGCCTGAGTCTTGCCAGATTCATTGCCAAATTCTACAAAATTTGAGGAAGATCTATTGCCACTACTTTACCAAAATGAAAAAGGAAGTGTATTCCCAGAGTCATTTGTAGAATCAAGCATTACTTTGATACAAAAACCAGAAAATGACCCAACCAGAAAAGAGAACTGCATGCTCATCTCTTTAACGAACATAAATGCCAAAATTATTGATAAGATACAGGCAAACAGAATGAAGTAAATCTTCAAGATTTATAAACAGAATAAGACTCATTCTGGATATTCAGAGATGGCTCAACATATGCATATCAATACATGTACTATACCATACAAACACAATTGAGGACAAAAACCACCTGACCATCTCAGCAGATGCGTGAAAAAAACATTTGACTAACTCAGCATCATATGGGGATAGAGCGCAGCAGCATCAGTGCCTGTGAAACAAGCACAAGGTCCTAAGTTTGATCACCTGGTACCACAAAAACAAACAAACAGTAGATAGCTCAGTAGAATAAGTGCTTTTCTGGTGAGTGCGAGAGGCTGAGTTTAATCCCCAGTCCTGAAAAAAAAAAAAAAAAAAAAACAATCTTTAAAATCTTTTCTAACAAAACTCCAAAGAAAGCAGAAAGAAAGTCTGTATCCAAATCTTGTAAAATCCATCTATTTCAAGCCAACACCGACATCATATAAAATGAAGAGAAACTCAAAAGTTTTCGCTCCAAAGTCAGGACCAAAGTAATGTTGCTTAGTCTCACTACTGCTGTTCATTATAATTTTCAGTACACAGCCCTCTTATCTACAAGAACTTTTCAAATGGGAAGAGAAATAATAGATTGCAGATTGAGGAGGAAATGAAGGGCAAATTAAAAGAATTTAAGGATAAAATTGCAATCAGAGCTTTTGCAAATGAGAAGGAGAAGCAGGATTAGAGGAAGAGGCAGGGCAGCGACTGAAAAAGGAATTAAGATGTTGCATACATATGCAAATTCCCCATGATGAATATGATCCTTATGTTTGGAAAACATGCACTAACAAAAAAATAAAATCTGAGATAAAATCCATTTCAAATACTTAATAGCTATAATCTAGCAATTAAAATAAAAAAATTCACATTGTTTCTCTTATAAACATTTAAGTATAAAACTCCAGAGTTATAATTTGCTTTGGAGATGCAAATGAATTAAACCATTTAAAGAAGTATAGTTGTACCCTGCAAGTATTCAATAATTATTATTATTACAACAGCATAATGAAATTCTTAGTAAGACCAACAGGCATCTTGATGACTAAACATATCCACCTCAATGAATATTCCATACCACACAAAAAACCACATGGCCATCTCAGTAGTTACACACACAAAAAAAAAAAAAAAAAAAAAAAAAAAAAAAAAAAAAAAAAAAAAAAAAAAAAAAAAAAAAAAAAAAAAAAAAAAAAAAAAAAAAAAAAAAAAAAAAAAAAAAAAAAACCAACTTTGGAAAAACTCAGCACAAGAGTCTACCAGGCAAGCATAAGATCCTGAGTTTGATCACCCAGTACTACAAAAAATCAAACTTCATCTTTTCTAACAAAAAACCCAAAGAAAATAGGAAGAAAGTCTTTATCTAAATCTTGTAAAATAGGGCCAGGGAGATAGCTCAGTAGAATAAATGCCTGCCAGGCAAGTACAAGATCCTGAGTAGAATCCCTGGTACAGGAATAAACAAATAAAATCAATCAGTCAATCTTGTAAAATCCATCTATGACAAACCAAAGACCAACATTATACAAAATGAAGAGAAACCTAGATCCATATTGATAAATATACTATAGCACACCAGAAAAGAAAAGCACATGCTAATCTCTTTCATGAACATAGATGCCAAAATCATCAATAAGATATAGGTAAAAAGAATGAAGCATATCATCAAAATCATTTTCCATCATTTTGTCTCTTTCACTAACAAAGATCTGTTTTTCCTCATCTCCATATATCTAGTGCCTATTCATAAACATCAAGTTTATCAATTATGTGAATTTGAAGAAACAATGGAGGATGACAAACATTAAAATGAAGCCATGACCTCTTCTTTCTTCAAGACTGTCTGAAAGAGCCCATAACTATATCTGTGAGCATGTATATACATATGTCTTCACAACCACTCACTTTTACAAAGAAAATTCCACATTTTAGTTCATAGCTTGTAAAAATTATGTTTTAGGGTCATCCATATTAGCAATATATTCATGATATTTTTGTTTCAAAAGAAAAATGTAATATTTTCAAATAATTTTGAAAGTGTTTCAGTACTTCAAGTTCTATTAGAACAATTCATTCATGCAGAAAAAATATTTCATACAGGAATAATACATTGTATGCCCCAATTACAGTAACATGTATATGCATATTGTATGTGTATATGTAAAAGCACATATTGATGTTTGTTAGTAAACATTTAGACTTTTAAAAGCAAGAAATCTGTGTTTATGTGTACAAAGAAGAATGAAGTTAAAATTCTACTCACAGCACAGCCATATAGCCTTTACAGTTTAATGAAAATGCAAATGAGCTAGCAACTGGATGAATAATACATGTTTTTATATACTGTATGTACTAAAAATCCTCCAGATAAATGAGTTATAAATTTCAGCTCAATTTTAGCATTTGGTAGTATGGTATACATTTTATGGGATATAAGAATTGGTTGTTGTCTTATACCAGTTAAAAGGCACCATTTATAAACAAAATATTAACATAAGATAATTACTGTTAGGAGTTATTTCAGAACGTTGCGCTATCCATTATGTGATTCACATAGCCATTACTGAAATGGTCACCACTTCTAGGATGTAACCCCAAATAAACTCACCCCCCTATTTCTGTGCAAACATGTCAAAGTCACAGGTTGCAAATTTTGAAAAGTAAGAAAAAGGAAAAGTAAGAGAAAGGGAGGTAATAAGTGGGTAAATGATGTTAAAAATGTGATAGAAACAAGTTCTCTCTTAAATGCTGTAATCAACTTTTGCTTTTATCCAAATCCTTGAGGATTTATTCTATTGGTAGACAATTGGCAGAGATACGTAGAAAGTTTTAGTTCTAAATTGCATTTCTTTATAGTAATGGTATTAGCCGAGGAAATTCAATGTTGTTTTCTAAATTGAAAAAACTTTGAATCTCATTTGTTGTTCAAGATAACTCCTAGATTTCCTATAAATTCTTACAATAACCTTTCTCTTAATGGAAATTCTTTTTATAGTATTTCATATAAATGACAGGAATTATTGTCATTCATAATCTTATTTCCAGACCATGGGGTGTTAACAAATTTCACATCTTCTGCCTGGCCTTGTCTAGTTCAACAGAAAACAGGCCACTCACTCATGTTGCTGTATAATATGGTGTCAATGGTTGTATAGTTTTGTGTATGACCCTACCTCAATAACTACCATAGTTAATAGGACCAGAAGGTGACCCCTTCTAAAACAGATTGTTTGAAAAGATGATTGAGACTTACTAGATCCCTCGGTTCTGAACAAAGAGATGACAAATTAGCTGAAGGACAGTTGGTAGCAGAGACAAAGGAGTGACTTGAAAGTAGATCAAGGGCTAGAGCAAATGAGCCAAAATGTATATATTCTCAGAGAACAAAACTGTACGAGGGTAAGCAAAATGAAGTAGGAGGAAAGGTTCGTGAGATATATAGCTGAGCAAGGTACATGACATAGCACCAGAGTTGGGACTGCGATGGCCGTGTCCCTGGCATACTTCAGAGTCCATAGCAGTCACACCCGTCCTAAGGCCCACGATGGTGTCTCAGGGCTCTCCTCTTCTAGGGCCCTGTTACCTTTCCCTTTTTTGCTGTACAGTGAACAATTGGTTGCACCTACTTGTGTTACTTTTCTATCCTTTGGGAAAAAAAATTATGTAAGACACATGGTAAATGTGACTTTTTTCTTTTTTAATATTTTATTTTTATTAGTACGTATCTGTAGTACATAATGATTACAATTATCATGGAGAACTGGCACATGTATATAACACATCTCGTTTTCTCTCTCTTAGCCCTACCGCACTTCCCCTTTCTCCCTGCTCTTTCCAACCTTCGTCTTGTTCCCATTTACAAAAGCTCTATTTTCCTCATTTTTCCCTTCAATTTTTTAAATAATTTTATTAATTTTAATGTCTGCATCTTGTATTCTGAACAACTACTATGAAGACAATAATATGCATTGTATTAATTACTGTGGCTCTCATACTAACCTGTTTTGAAACTGTCTTATTGTTATTTCTCATTAAAATTCATAAAATTAATGTGATGTTTTAACCCAAAATGAAACACAGCTTTTCAAGTAAAGGTGAAATTTTGAAAAGTCTTTGTTTGAAACTTAGTAGTGCTTATGTTAAGCAACCTCTGATGGCACTTCATTACTGTATTTAATCTGTGGTTAAGTCACAGACTGGTCTAAAGGTGACATTAAATATCTATTTTTATGTTATCATTTTAATGGACAGAACTTTAGAAACCCAGAATATTTTGTGACTTTTTCTGAGGTTATATTGGTCTAAATCAACTTAGCCCAATAGAGTGGCAGGAGTGGATGGCGGAAAGTAAAAGGTACGGAAACAAGAATAGAGAAATACTATGAGAGATACCATTAATTAAGATACTTGAGAAATTATCTTAATATCTAAATTATCTTAGTATCTATACAAAAGGGTTTTAAATATTTGTATAGATTTTATACCAATAGGAACCTATTGAAAGGAAAGCCTTCGATTCCATGGTAGAAAACAACTAGAACCTTGCTGGAAGGCATCAAAGCCATGATGAACAAAGGACGAGCAATCTTTTACTAAAGGATGTTGGTTTTCTTGGAAAAGCGCAGCAGAGCCAAACTAGGGCTCTAGTGCTCACAACTCGAAATTAGCAAGACTGTAACTCTGATGTACTTGTTATGAAGCATGAGCAAACACCAAGTATTTTTATAATGCAATACTCCTATTACTGTGTGTACATGTAATTGATGTAGATGCCTGTGAATGCTAAATCAGCTTAAGGCATTGTCATAGGCCCTAGCTCATAAGAACAGCTCAGCATGTGCCAAGTGCTGTTTTTAGGAAGAACAAATGACAGCACATACATACATACATACATACATACATACATTCCTGGAATTTGATTATGTGGAAATTTATACTGTAGGGCCTGGGATATAACTCAGCAGCAGAGTGCTCACCTGGCAAGTGCATGGTCCTGAGTTCGATTCCTAGTCACCCCTTGTCAGATAAAGTAATATGGTAAAGCTGTAAAATTCTACTGTTTAACTTCCAAATCAAAGGATGTTTTTAATCATGGGAAGAGCATTTGCTTTTAAACAAATGTATATGGATTTATTCGTAATCACGCTGGCTTGCTATTATTCATCGTAAGAGTCTCAGTTATTCTTCTCTCATTCTGGGTTAAATACTCAACAGCCAAAATGAAGCAAGGAAATGGTTATTTATTTGTTTCTTTGTTTGTTTATTTTTTAGCACACAGTTAGTGGGAGTTTCAGTCCATACTTGGCTGGCTCCCAGGCAGAGTGGCACATGGCATAGGGCAGCAGTTTATGGTGGCAGGAAACACAAAAGTAGCAAGAGCAAACGGGAAGAGTAGCAGCAACAATGGCCGCAGAGAGGAAGTCTGTCTTTTAAATTGCACTCAGGCTAGCTGCCCCAGCCCGGGTGTAGTACTCACATGCATAATCCCAGCAGCCAGCGCACCCGTAATCCCAGCAGATCATGAGTTAATCACAAACTCTAGAAGTCTGCGCCATGACTGTACTAGGCTAGCTCATAAATTTTCTCAGCGCAATTTAAAAAAGAAATGAAGCAAAGTAAATGTTGAGCAGTATATACATCTCATAGAATGAAAGTAGAATTGCAGCCAGCTATGCTCAAAATGGCAATAAAAATTAAAGATCAGAATTCTAGTGTCTTTAATTTTGTGCTCACTATACTTGTCCTGTCTGTTGCTTTTCTCTGGGTTTTAGTGAGTTCACAATTAAAGAGCCAAGGAGAATACTAGGCTCCGCCATTCTTAATTTCTGTTCTTCATATAAAGAGCTTCTTGGCTTATATTCATGGCTTATATTGTCCATGAATCCCATGCCCTTGTCTCTCCTTTGATAGGTGACTGGGATTTTTGTAGTCAGTTGTTCTGTGTGTTAGAACAGAATTTCTAGAACATGAGTAGGAGGAAATTCTCTGCAGTGTGTGGGTGGAATGGATGGGCAGTTGAAATGCCTTAGAGCACTGAGAGAACAGAAGCACTAAGACATTATCCTTAACAATCTTTTCTTGTTGTAACAGTAGCTCTTCATTTGCGGTTGCTCTGGTTCACTACCTTGGACTTACAGAATAAAAAACTTATCTTTGTAGACATAGAAGTAGAACAATTTTGATCAATGTTTACATATAATTGTAATCCACTTATGTTCTATAAATCAGATCTATTCAACATCGTTATAGTGAGTTAATTCCTAATGAAGACTCTGATTTGGATTTTGTTACCTTAAACAGATATTATTTGTGTGAGAGGTCTTATACAAAGGAGAACAAAGGCCTTTCAATTAATAAAAAGGAATCAGAAATAGGACAAAATATTTTTGAATATTTTGTTAATGACTCCTTAGGTACTAAGTAAATAAATGTGTCTCTATCATTGTGCAAACTATGGTATACACAACTCAGTTCATCACTAAAAAATAAAAATATTTTTTAGGGTATAAAGGGGGAGGGTATATTTAGGCAGCAGAAGCACCTACCTGGTTAGTGCTAGGTCTAAGTTCAACTCATGGTATCCTCAAAAAGAGGATTAAAATAAAATAAACTTCCAGCCATGTATGAAGATAATTGACACAATTTTGGGGTTGCTTCTCAAGAAATATCTCTAATGTATCATCAGAGGAATAAAACCATCTTTACAGTGATTGCTAAGTATCAACTAAATGCAAAGGACTATAATAAAGAAAAAATTGGAAAACCATAAAGATTAAAAACTTGTAGGAACAAAATAGAAAAATGCCAGAAGTAAGTCCTTTTGTGAGTCCTGAATTCAAACATAAAGAGCTTAAACTTTCTATTTGTTATCTATAAGAGACTCACAATAATTCTAAAAACAAAAGTAAATGAGATCATTTTATGAAAATGATCAATGTTGACCTGTGGTAGCTGCATCAATATCAGAAAAGATACACTTTAAATGAAAATTTGAGATGAGTCAATGACCTTATAGGAGGGATGATCAAAAACTATAGCAATTGGGAGGCTGGGGGCATAGCTCAGTATAATAAGCACTTGCCTGGCCAGCACAAGGGCCTGAATTAAATCCTTGGTTCTGCAAAAGGATAGAAAGAGAAGAAGAAAGAAAGAAAGAAAGAAAAAAAGAAAGAAAGAAAGAAAGAATGAAACTATAGGAATTGTTTAAATCTTAAAAATATTTTTGTTTTCTTTTTGAGAAAGGGTCTCACTATGCAGTTCAGGCTGGCCTTAAGCTCACTTTTGTAGCCCAGGCTGGTCTCGAACTCACATCGATCCCCCTGCCTCAGCCTCCCGAGTGCTGGGATTACAGGCGTGCACCACCACACCCAGCTAAAAATATTTATGATAGGAAGATACATTGTCATTAATACTCAAAACCCTCCTCTACAGTTCAAACACACTTAACCCCTCATTCTTAACACTTTATAAAGTGGTTCTGGAATTTCTTTTGGGGTATTCAGGAGGCAGGATCAGAAATGAAGTCAACACAGCAGAATGTCATCCAGTGGAAAGATAAGTGCGTGAAAACACCCTGGTGAATTTTCAGCTCCATTATCCACCAGGTCCAATCACCATGGATCTTGTGGTTTCTCTTTAAAATCAGAAGGGCCATGAAGGGTAAACATTTTGAATTGATTTAGAACACAAAGGCAGGTACAGTAGCACAACTAAAGCCAGAAAAGAAGGCTTCTAGAATTGCTTACAAAGTCAAAAGAACAAGGAGATAAAGCAGAAAATGAAAGCAAGCATTTTAGGGTGTTCATGGCAGTGTAACTACTGTACTTTTTTACTTAAACACACCATACGACTTGATATCTTGTACTTCTTGATTTTTCTAGTTACCATTACGTCTTTTTATTCCCTCAAATCTGTGTAAATAATAACCCCTTCTCTATGGGAAGGCTTTGTAGACCAACAGAGTTTGCCATGGTGACAAAGAAGAAAACAGTACAACCAAAACAAATTTATATTCAAGAGGATCAAAATAACGTGATGAATTGGTTACATATTCTGGCCTATTAGTTATTGTATAACTGATTTCCACTAGAGATGGAACAATGACCATTAGAGAAGCCATCATAGACCTCAAATGGCTTGTGGAGTACCTCCACCTATTAAAATACTGGAAACACTTGTTAGCACAGTGAGTATATATCTAAAAACTTCACAATCTATTAAACATCATTCTTCATTGGTCATATCAATTTTGGAAATACATTGCTATATTTTGCTTGTCATAAGGATGTACGAGAGACTCAAGACATAGTTATTTACTTTGTTCCATCCTGCATTAGGAGAATAGGGAGGGTACCCAGCAGAGAACAATGTTAGCAGTAGAAATATGATAAATTGTGCCTTGGTATTTATTATGTTATTCTCAGAAGAGGATTTATATGTCAGGAAGATCAAGGCACTTTGATTCAGAAGGCTGGGAAAAACAAGACAGGAGAGGAAGTCTCAAACTGATGGTGACATTCATAAATTAAGGGTTGGTCCAGTGAAAATTTTGATGATCTCAACATGTAAATCTAATTGTGAAGTAAATCTAATTAATTTCTCTAGCTCCTTAGTCCATTCCTAGTTATTTATGTTTTTAATTTTGGTTGAGGCAGCAGCCATATGTTTACTAAAATAAATATAAGATTTTCTTTGGGCTTGCTTTAGGGGATCAAACCGATTTCATACATCTTTTCCTCTTTCCTTGAACTGGATAAGACCTTTTGAAGATAGAAATATAGCTGTGGAAAGGAAAAGAGATTGTCAAACACCTAATGTGATTAATTTTATCTTCAAAACAGCTGGCTTTACTTCAGACTTAAAAATAAACTATTTCTGTACTTAAACAGAATATTTTTTTTTTCTGTAAGTGCTGGTAACGGATAAGAAGTAACATTTTGGGGGGATTATACAGAAATCCCAGAGAGCAAAGAATAGAAAAAATAACCAGAACAATAGCTTTTAAAATCAGGGCCTGAAACCTAAGCTATAGTTTGATTTTTTCCACTTTTGAATACATGCACATTTCTGAGAAACACCATAAAACAACAGTGGCAGGCAAGTCATCAGTTTCAACGGCCTTAGCAATTTTCACGGACAAATACATGTAGTTAGAATTCCCTAACGCAGTGATATAAGGTACCAAAACCACTTTAGAAAACTGAATTTTTGGAAGTCTCTCATTTAGAATTGATTTTTAAAGTTTACTACTGCATGCTAAAAATGTTTATGCATTTATGAAATCCTCTCAAGAAGTTGTTAACTGCAAGCATTAATGAAAATGGAAATGCAGCAGAAACACACCATTCAGGACTATGTGTATGAATTTAAGCACATAACTGATGTTTCACTAGTATGTTTAAATTCTGAATTCTGTTATTTTAACTCAATGTCCAAATTAAAAGTTAAATAAGCTCAATGAGCAGGATTTCAAAGAATTTCAAAGGCTTTTGTTTGTTTTTCTGTACATGATCTCACTATGCAGCTCAGACTCCTAGTGATCCTCCTGACTTCTGCCTCCCTAGTGCTGAGATTACAGGTGTGTAGCACCACGCCTGGACACCATTGCCCGCTCAGCGTGCCAGGGAGCAGGGCCAGAGCTGCATGAGGTGCCGGGGATTGAACCATGGCCCCTGCGCTTCCCTAAGCAAGTGCTTACTCTAAGCAATTTTTAAATTTTTATTTATTATTTTTGTCTTTTTTTTTTTTTTTTTTTTTTTTTTTTTTTTTTTTTTTTTTTTTTTTTTTTTTTTTTTGGTCTTTTTGAGACAGGGTCTCACTGTGCAGTTCAGGCTGGCCTTGAGTTCAGTTTGGTAGCCCGGGCTGGTCTTGAACTCGCACCGATCCTCCTGCCTCAGCCTCCTGAGTGCTGGGATTTCAGGGTACTCCACCACACTTTGCAGGCCGCTAAGGAATTTCAAAATAACTTTGGAAGTTCCTTCTGGCCATCTTCATTTCCCCATGTTAATTTAATAGAGAGTTCTACTTGATGTAAACAATCTGAAATTTTATATATTATTATTGGGGATGTGTTATTTTGGATAAGTATTCTACAGTTTCTTATGAGACCAAATGTACAACTAACCTCAAACCTTTAGATCCACTTCTAAGTTCTTGCTCTAGAGATTTACAAACCTATTTTTATCAAAATACTTGACTAACAACACTTACAGTCATGTTCTTTTCTTTTTCTCTACCAGGGATCAAACTTGGAACCTTGCACTTGCCAAAAAGGCCCTTGAGACACTGAACTTAAGTGTCCCTGGCCAATAATCATGTTACTTGTAAGAGCCATACGCCAGATACAGCCCAGATATTGAAAAAATAGTGGATAGAAAAAAATGGACAAACCATGATGTATCATCATAAAGTAAAACTCAGTAGTAAAAGAAATGTGTTACTGACACATGTCATGACAGAGATAAATTTAAAAGTAGGATGTTCAAAAAGATAAAAACCTGGACTGTCTTCAGTCTCAACTGATTCTCTTCTTTCTTGTTTCTTCCTCTGTGATGGTCTCACCCAAATGATGGTGACTGAAATGTATTTCTTTAGGTTAGGCCTTTCTTTAATTAGGTTTCAGTATCTGATTTATCTCCATGGCACCCCTACTTGGATGGCTCCAAGATATTTACCATAAACTGTATAAGTGTGAACTCTAAATCTAACTCACTGCAGATGGAGCTGATCTCTGCTTTTATCATTCCAGTTTTCCCGTTACCTTAAAACGACTGACTGATATAAATCAGTGATGAGAATTCTTTTATCCTTGAGGTGGTTTTTTGAAATGTGTTTACATTTTTGTTGTATCCAACAATGAACTTACAGTGGATTTCTAACAGGTGGTTAACTTTCCATGCCCAGCTGAATTAAACTAGTGTGGTGTTGGCTATGGGAGGTCCACCTGAGTATGGTTGCCAGTGGTAGAAAGGTAGAACAGGAGAAACTGCTGAAACACTGTTAGGGATGCTGTTTAGTGAAGCTGTTGGAGCTGCCATTTCTCTTGGGCTGTTCTGCTAGAGGCCTTTATCATGGTAGCTTTCCTGATGAACTTTGGAGAAGCTTGGGTCCTCATCTTGAGCATGTCTTCCGGGCTCTGGAGGGGAAGATAGTGTATCGCTCAGCCTCATAAAGCTTGTCACATTGGCTTTCCTAATCAAAACTCAGCTTTCCTCATCACTGGAGGTACTGGGGACCTCACTGTTGCTGAAGACAGCTGTGACACTTTTGGGGGATCTCTGGTGCCTGCTTTGAGCACTGCCTCCTAGCTCCAAATCAGATCCCTGAGCCTGCTATCACAGATCCTTTGTCGTGCTGGTATAGACTTCCTAGCTTCCACTACTGACCTTTGGGCCTTTCTCACACAGATCCGTGAATCAGGCCTGTATGAAACTCTGTTGTGGGCTCTAAGCATCCAGTTCATCTGGTGGGAGGCACTGTCATGAGCTGTAGGCCCTCAGCTGGGTTCGTTAGTATTTAGTGTGTGGTTAGATTTCCTGTGCTTGTCGTATGGGATTCTTGGATGATTCATTACAAAATGCTACTATAGAATGTGTCCTGTACTTGCATAACTACAAACCATAACAGAACTCATGGTTTTCACAATAAATTTCATAGCAAAATATTTTCTTTTCTTTAACTTTTTACTTTTCATTTTAAGATGCAAAACTATCTACGCACACCACCACTGTATCAGTAATTTCTATAAGTTTTTCAACCGGGAAAACAAAAATCTGAAACGGAAGAGACATATGATAGGGCCAAGTTATTCTGTAAGCTGCAGTAGGCCTAGTGCTCCTGGCCCCAAATATTTTTAGATATCTATGAGAATATATTAACTCCTCAGGAAATCAGAAGAAAAATAAGCTTTAGAGAGATAAAGTATATTGATATATAACATTAGCATACTTATCTTTATAAAGATGTGATCACTTGGTAAAATATTTATTTTTTTATAAAAGAAGGAATCCATGAAATTTCAGACTTTGACCAAGGTTGTGTGTTGTCCTGGCAAAGAGCAATCACCTTGATGATGCAGCCTGATGGTGCTAACTAATACGTAAGTGAAATCACTGGAACAGTCAGTTAAAAGGTATTGCTTCTTTAAATGTCTACAAGACTGTCCCCAGCATTGCTTTTTGTTTCAGAAAAGACCAACCAGAAAATCCTAAACGTAAAAATACCACAAGTTGTCCAGACACCCTGCTCTACCCTCTTACATAACCTTGAGTAAAATCTTTTCAGAGGCATCCATAGCCATTGTGTTTTTGAGCATACCATGTATAAAATTCACTTGCACAAGCATATGCCCACCTGAACCTGTAATGAGGAGCTTGTGCTGCATGAATATGTATGTTTCTAAAATCAAATACCCTTCTTTTGTTTGAATAGAAACACTGCTTTTAGAATCATTCCCAGTTCCCTCTTTATTTTCTTCAAGGAATAAACTTCTCTTCACTATTTTATTTTCTGGTTGTGCTTTTACCACAACAGGAAAGACCATTGTGTTCACTTACACAGCACCACGCCAATCAAACTCCTTAACCTAGAAGTCACAGGAGAGAAAGTCTAAAAATTTACTGTGCCTTCTCCAGGTACGCCCACATACAGGAAAGCAGTCTGTATAGGTCAATAGAGTCATGGTAGTGTTAACATGGATGGAAGAACCACATTACCTCATGCCCTCCCTCTCTTTCTCCACCATCGGCATCAATCCTCCCTGCGTGGTTACAAGGACCACAGTTGAAGATGGTCAAGGAGGCAGACCGGGAACTGCAGCTGCTGTAACCTGCTGTGCAACTAGCTGTGGAGTGTTTCTTCATGTCTTACATAGAAGATACATAGGACAGATCGCTAACATCAGTGGATGCCTATTTAAGGGTGTTTAGAGTCGTTTTAAAAATTTGATAGCATACGGGTATTTCCTACCCTGTTAACTACCTCCTGATTATATTCAGTACACAGACAGTTTATTTAATGTATATGGAACATATTCCGGAAGCTTCTTGCACACCACCTATATTTCATCATCTTCTCTATTGTTATAGTTTTCTTATTTTTTTATTGCTAGAGTTCTTAAAAAAAAACTGTAAGAACAATAAAGCCACCTGGCTTGTTCACAATAAAAGTTAATAAAAATTAAACAATAAAAGTCTAATACTAATTCAATAAATTTTTTAACATATAAAATGTGTTCAAATGGTTGAATTTTAAATGATGAAAACAAATGAAAATCAGAATTCTGAGTAGTCTTTGAAGGATATAGGTGTGAAACTCTATATTTTAAAAACTGGTAAATGAAAGTAAAAAGAATATTGTATTTATTTTATCTATGATATAACATGATTCTTAATGGTAACTAACTTTTTTAGATAACTGTGTTTTTGTACCCCTTCAGTAAATGAAAGAGACACAGACAGAGAAGGAAGAATTGAGAGATTGCTAACTTCTGATACTCCAAACACAGCTATGAGCCACTACTCATGATTTTGTCAAAATTATGAACCTGATTTTCAATTCTAAATGTACTTTCCGTTTGTGAAAAAAAAATCAGACTTAGGGGGAAAAAAGCCCACTTCAAACAAATGTACTTACTACATATCCACAGATTGTTGCAATAACAGAATGCACATTTTTGTGCTGGGCTAATAGCTCAGTGGACTGAAGTGCCTGCTTAGGCAGAGACAGCAGGTTCGATGCCTAGTGTGCCATGTTAGCTCTACTCATGAGGCACGCTGAGATGGTGACTGACACTGGGTGGGGTGGCACATGGCTAGTAATCCCAGCACTTGGAAAGCTGAAAACAGGGGAATAATTATCAATCCAATCTATGTAGTGAGATTCTATAGACGATGTAGACCCTGCTCTAAATGCAGAAAGAAAGAAAGAAAGAAAGAAAGAAAGGGAGAAAGAGAGAAAGAAAGAAAGAAAAAAAGAAAGAAAGAATGAATGAATGAATGAATACACATTATTCTCAACAACAACTGGGATTTTCTCCAAATAGACCACACACTATACACTATACCACAAACCAGGACTAAGGAAATGTAACAAAATCAGCATTCTCCTGTGTATATTATCATATCACTGTGAATTAAAACTAGACATCAGTGGCAAAAGAAGATACACGAAACTTATATGTGCCTGAAGATTAAACAACACTCTCTTGAATAAGCAGTGGCCACCGATGAAATCAAGGAACAAATTAGGCAGTTGCTAGACTCAAGCTACAATGGCCTTACAGCATTCCGGTATGGATGGAACACAAGGAAAAAGCAGTGTTGCCAGGCGTGGTGGCGCATGCCTGTAATCCCAGCACTCGGGAGGCTGAGGCAGGAGGATTGGTGCAAGCTCGAGACTAGCCTGGGCTACAAAAGTGAGCTCAAGGCCAGCCTCAACTGCATAGAGCAAGACCCTGTCTCAAAAAAAAAAAAGGAAAAAGCAGTGTTAACGGGGAAGGTGATCTCTCTGAAGGTTCACATCAGAACAATAGAATGCCCCAAAATAAATAACCTAACGGTGCATGTCAAAATTATAGAGAAACAAGAACAATCTAAGTCTAAATCTTACATTAAAGAGGACCGTACAATGATCAGAGATAAATTAATAAAATTCAGAATGAAAAATTATTTTAAATCCAATGTATATAAGAACTTGTTGTCTGAAACAATAAATAAACTTAACATAGCCTTAGCCAATCTTAGCAAAATAAGGAAAAAAAGACCAAAACCAATGCAATTAGAAATGAAAACAGTGAAAATCATAATGGAGACCACTGAAATTCAGAAGACATTGTTAGTAATTACTTTGGGAACCTATATCTCAATAGGTTGAAAAAAAAAAAAACAACAGAGAAATTGGACATGGATAAATTACCAAAATAGAACTGAGATGGTGTCAAATCCCTGCGTAGTGCAGTAACAGGTAAAGAAATTGAGGTATGTAATAAGCTCCCAACTAACAAGAGCCCAAGACCTACCTAGTGGGTTCAGAGATGACTTCTGTCAGAACTTCATGCAAGATCTAATACCAGTACTTCTCAGGCTCTTCCATGAAACTGAAAGAGAATACTCCCAAAGTCACTCTTGAAACAAATCATTAAAAAAAAAAAAAAAAAGACATCATGGCATCACGATGATGCCGGCATGGCTCCACATATGCAAACCAGTAACCGTAACTCACATAAACAAAACCAGGGGAACATCACATGATCATCTCAATAGACGCAGAAAAAACCTTTGACAAAATCCAGTCTCCACTTATCATAAATAAAACTAACCCTAATAAAATAGATATTTAAAACTTTCTCTCAATCCAACAAAACCAATTTATAAGTATTACTAACATTCTAGCAAACCAATGACCAACATTGTGTTAAATAGATAAAAGTTGAAATTTTTCCTTCTACAGTTATGGACCAGAAAGAAATTCCCCTGTCACTAATTCAGTTCAATATGGTACTTGAAACATTACCCAGAGAAATCAGGCTATAGAACATAATAAAATGGACATACTCCAAAATTGATGTACAGACTTACTACAATCCCTATTAAAATACAAACAACATCCTTAGTAGAGCAAACCATATTGAAATTCATATGAAAGCAGAAAAAGCCAAGAATAAAAAAAATCAATCCTGGGCAATAGAGCAAAGCAGGAGGCATCACAATCCCAGAATTCAAGTTATACTACAAAGTTATAGTAAGAAAAATATCATAATATTGGCACAGATATACACCTGGATCATTGAACAATATAAAAAATAAAGAAACAACTCTAGGTATGGTCTGATCTTTGAGAAAGCCAAAAATTGTACCCTAAAGGAAAGACTGTGTCTTCAACAATTTTACTGATAAAACTGACGATGTGCAGAATATTTCATCTAGATGCCTACCATTCATCATATAGTAAAGAAAGCTCAGACTGAAACAGGGCTGGGAAGATAGCTCAGCAGAGTCAAGGTCCTGATTTTCATCCCTGGTACCAAAAACCAAAATGAATCGAAAACCTGAATGTTAAAGCAAAACTAATCTCCTGGAAGTTAAAGTCAGTAAAATCCTTGAACATATAAGCAAGGAGCAAGGATTTTCTGCACAAAACCCCAATTACAAAAGAAATAATACCAAGGCTCAACAAATGAGATCACAACAAATTAAAAAAAAAAATGCACGGAGAGACAATAACTAAAAGGAGGAACTCAACCTACAGAGCAAGAAAAATTTTGCCAGTTCTTCAGACAGTCCACTTGTACCTCAGATATATAAAGAAGCTGAAAGCATTCTTTCTCCAAAATAAAGACCCCATGGGAAAAAATGAGCAAATGAAATGAGCACATATTTCTTGGAAGGAAAAAACACAAATGACCAATAAATACATGAAAAAATGTTTAATATCTCTGACCATCAAGAAAATGCAAATTTAAAAGACACTAGTATTCCTCCTTGCTCCAGAAAGAATGGCTATCATCAAGAAATCATATACTAACTAGTGCTAGTTGGGGTTATGGGGTGAAGCACTCTTTTATACTGTTGGTAGGAATGTAAACTAATGCAACCACAAAGGTCAGTATAAAGATTCCCCAAAAAAGCAAAACTAAGAAATTTCATTTAACCCAACTATTTCCCTTCTTGAGTGATAGGTACTCATCCTTGTTTAAGCACAAGAATCTACAGTAGTTAAAAGTTGGATGCATGTACAGATACTTTCTCTTAGCTCAATGAGAAGAAAGATTTGCAGTAATAGTGTTTAGAAAAGTTATCATGTCTACATCGTCTATTCAGAACAACTACTCTGAAGACAATATGCAATGCACTAATTATTGTAACTATTCTACTGTTCATATCTCATGGTAATTTCTCTCATTAAAATTAATAAAATTAAAAATAAAATTTAAAATGTTGGAAGCATCTTGTATTCTCAGCAATAAATAAATGAATAAAGAAAATATAATGTTTATACGCAATGCAGTACTGCTTTGCAATAAAGAATAAACTTGAATCATCATTTGTAGCAAAATACATGCATCTAGAAACTATAATGTTAAATAAAATAAATCCTGCACTGAGGCTTAAGCAGTACATGGTTTCTGTCATAAGAGAAATCCAAAATATAAGCATAGAGCAAAATAAACAAAGATAACAGGAAATAAGAAGAAACATGCTTTTGCAAAAAGAAAGAAGAGATGGAGGGATTGGAAGAGAGGAAAAGGGAGGGGACTAGGAAGGATGAAGCTGTGTTATGCCGATGCACCAGCTCCCCATGATGAAAGTGAGCATCGCACACTGCAAATACGTACTGCTAAGACAAAATCTGAAATGAGTCTTAACTATGCAGCTCAAGTGACAGGAGCTATTTTTTCTCCATAGAATCCACTTTAAACCTGGCACTTTTTGCTTTAAAAGATTTCCTTCTAAGGGTCATTAACAGTTAAATATAGTCATGTAATCATTACCTTAATAAGCTAATGCAACATTATTTATATATGCCAATTATTTGATTTTACAGAAATTGAATCTAATAGTGAAATCTGAGACACAGCATTTTATACTATCACTTTTAAAAATAGGTTACCCAAACAAGCATTGAGTATTTTCTGTGTGCCAGTGAGTATTTTCTTTTTTAAATGATTAACTGAAAACTGAGTAGAGTTCAAGGTCCCTACTAGTGCTTGAAGATGTTAATCACCTATCGGTGAAGATAAACCCAACTCCTTAGAGGCAATAACTTCTCTATTTTTTCTTTCAATAATGTTACATTCTGTATCTGCACACAATCACACTGACATGTGATTCAAAGGATTATAAGGAGCTACTTATGCTTAGAAATACAATTATAACCATGAAAAATGAATTGTCATATAGCTTCAAAGTTAAGTTGACATAGGACAGTGTTGAACTGAAAGCATAAAATGTCCATATGAAAATACTATGTGCTCTTATAGCCCTGGCGTAAATGATGTAATTTGCTCATTCTTGTTTGTTAAGGACAAAAATAAAAACCTTAACATCATTCAAAGTTGTAGATCTTCTAATTTTAAGCAGAATTCAAAATAATGAAAAATTTT
Source organism: Myocastor coypus (assembly GCA_004027025.1). Classification (NCBI taxonomy): domain Eukaryota; kingdom Metazoa; phylum Chordata; class Mammalia; order Rodentia; family Myocastoridae; genus Myocastor; species Myocastor coypus. The sequence continues at coordinate 92,398 of PVJA010000911.1, read as the reverse complement.
CACTGGAAGTTATCATATAAATGCATGTCAAAGGTGAGCATTCAATTAAATACTGTAAACTTTTGAGTCTTTTAAAATATGTTATAAATCCGCAAAAATGATGGAAAAAATAGCAGCTCAAAGTAGCCTAAGTAAAGTTATATTTTATACAAAAAGAGATGTTTAAAAGGATTAAAAAAAATAGGGTTTTTCAAATATAATTTCTTGCATTTCACCTGTCTGAGAGACAAGCAATTTGAAACTTTTGAAGACATTCTCATTAAAAAAATCTCTTTCGATATTTCCTCATCCGTGTTCTGATGATGACAGCAAAACTGTGCTCATGTTGCATTAACAAATGACATCTGGTAGAAGTACAGGGAATCATAGTGTAGGCTATAAATAATTATTTGTCATTCCAGGTAAAAAATAATTATAGAGTCATATAACAAAACATTAGGGATATATATGTATATATATATATATATATATATATATATATATATATATATCTGAGCATGGTCATGCATGCCTAAAATCTTAACACTGAGCAGGCTGAGGCAGGAGAATTGCTTGTAGTTTGAGGCTACCCTATACTACAAAGTGAGTTCATCACTATCCTGAACTACATAGCAAAATGCTGACTCAAAGAAAAAAAAAAAAAAAAAAACTAAAGGAAAATAAATTAAGACAAGAAGATGAGCTATAATTTACATTAAAATAGCTGTTTCTATGTAATAAAATTGAAGCATATATGTTTCTTTGTGTAGATTTCTTTTTTTTTTTTCTTTTTCACTAATATCTCTAAAATTAGAAAAGATTCACCTATACATATGTAAGGATCTAGCATGCCATGACCAAAGCCATCTTGGTCATTACTGCCACCTTGCCCACCAAATATCCCTGCACTCATTCTAAACTTTTTTTTGTACAGGGTCTCACTACTGACTCATAGTGATCCTCCTGCTGGTACCTTCCAAGTCCTGGGATTACAGGTGCGTGCCACCATGCCCAGACTCTATCCTAAACTTTATAGGATCAGAAAAGTCACTAAAATTATCAGCAGAGTGTGATTTGGGGCAAGACTGTTTCTTCCTCATATTTAACATGTCAATAGTGTATGAATAAGCTCAGGGACATTCTGGTTGAATGCAACCCCTTTGAGTAGCACTGCATGAAAGCCCCTTCTTTCTACAGCTGGGTATGGGAATCCTGCATTGCTGCTTTGCAAGACATGCTTCTGTCTTTATGTCCTTATTGCACTGCGTTCTGCAGAGTGCTGATTTTCTCTAATGGTGTTTTTGATCTCTAGGCATATTCTGCCCTCATGACCAGTATTTTCATGACAGGCTGTCAGAAGCACATTTCTCCTCTATAAGGATAAGATGGAAAATTTCCTACCTAAGGACCAATTTAGTCACTCAGGTACTCCTTTTGGCATCTGGATAAAGCAACTCTCCTAGAAGTATCATTGCTAGTGACTAGGAGCCTGAGTGACCTCTAAATAACAATGGGATGAGGTAGAAGGTATCTTTCGTTGGCAGAGTACTGAAGATGAGACTATCATACAAATAATTATGAGAAGCTGAAAAGGTTACAAAGCTGGCAAACACAGAAGGGTATTGAACCAATATAATAAGGATCTGGAGCCAGTCAATTAGTAACTGGAAAAGAAAAATGTGTCATATTTACCTTGACCTTGAGAGAAAACAGAAACAGCTTGAGAATTTGTGAGAGTACATAATTATTCTATATTCCTTTTTACTTTCTAACAGAATGGTGATACTAAATTGGTAGAAACTTAAAGCTTGGTAATTTGCAAAAAGATGGAATTAGGTGGGAGTTATTAGAGTACTGACATTGTTTAATTTTTGAGTGATATTTTAGAGGAAAAACTTTGAATTTTCTGAGTATTTCCCTGTCTTTTTCCTCCCAAATGTTTGGTTTTTTTTTTTTTTTTTTTTTTTTTTGGCTGAAAGAACACAATAAAATTTCTATTTTTATATTTATTTATTTATTTTTAGCAATCCTGTTTGCAGACATTCAAAATTCCCATCTTTACTGAAGAGTTGTTAGAGATGAAAAGCCTAGAGAGGAATTTCAGAGTGGCACTGTGGACAGGAGGGACACTTTCTACAGACAAAACAATTAACAAAAGCACAGTGGTAAACAAGAAGTAGATAAAACACACATGGAAAGGCCAAGTTATCAAGTTATCTCCCTGTCTCTTTATCTCTGTCTCTGTATGAGTCTCTGTCTCTCCATCTTTCTATCTCTCTGTCTCTCTGTATCCATCTCTGTCAGTCTCTCTCTTCCTCTCTCTCTCTCACACACACATAGGACTTCATCATGAAACCTCAGGTGGCAGTATAGCTCAGGGATCCAAACAATGCCCTTATATACATGGGTTCTACCCTACACCTGTGCTGTCTAGAGATGAAAATACTTGCTCAATCACAAAGTTTTGCACCTATTGCTAGAAGTAGTAACAGCGGCAATCTGATGAGCATGAATGATACAACATTTCTAAAGAATAGGAAGCACTCCCTTGTGAGTCTTGCAGCCTCACATATCGACTTCCACAGTTTAGGATTTTGGTGAAACAGGCATATGTGTACAGTGTGATTTTGGGAAATGACTGCAACTACAGCTGAAGGAGTAGGTGGAGACTGGAAACTCAACCTTAAAATGAGAGAACATTCTGTTTCTGCAGGTAAATGTCAGGTTAATTTGATTCAACGCTGTAGTAGCTTTAGAAATAACACAAAACAGGGATGTGTGATATGAATGAAATTTTTATAACACTTGTGAGAGAGGATGGCCAACTATGGAAGACCTATGAATCTTCTGGGTTGGCACTAGAAAAGGAGGGAAATAAGCAACTGAAAGTGATCAGTAAAGAACTAAAGACACGTAAGAAAGACATCGAATAAAAATCAAGAAGCAATAGAGACAACACAATACAAAAATGTAGAAGCTACAATCAAAGTGGTACAGTGTTTACAAAGCAAGAACAGGACCTAGGCCTAAATCCACTGGATAAAGAGCTGAATTCTGTATACAAAATCCGTTTTTGCCAGAAACCTCTGCATCCACTTGCTGCTGTGTCTACACTGTCACTCTGCTATTCTGGCTGAATAAAAGTGAATAGAATCACAGGTTTTTCCTGAATGCCAAAGAATTAATTCTGGGCCAGGGAGATAGCTCAGCAGCATAAGTGCCTGCCTGGTAAGTGCTAAACCCTGGCTTCAGTGCTAGATTAAAAAAAAAAAAAAAAAAACTAGGTCAGATTTATAATGATACACTTTGTCTAATAAATGGTGACAAAAATGATTAAACTCTTAGGTAAGCCATGAAAAAATTTTTGTAAAAATGTATTATTTAGAATTTGTAATAAAGTAAGAACAAAATTTAATCTGGAAGATAAATTATTTAAAAATTATTCTGCATATTTTATATCATACATTATCCCCTTTCTATGGAAGCAATTGTCCAGGGAATTATAAAAATGGAATAAGGATAACAACACAATACAGATCTGGATTTTGAAGATGATAGCACTGTGCCCATAGCAGCGATTGAGTGCATTGTGTGGAAGTGATTCTATAGGGAATAAAAGGCATTCGCTTCCTTTACAAGACCCTTGAAAACTGGGACACTCCTTTTAATGTGCACAAATATCTAGTACTACAGAGAGATCATTAATGTGAAAAAAATGAAATTATCAACATATTTTACAAAATGATATGCATTTATGTACCTGTATATTTATGCATACTAATTTGTGTCAACATTTCTTGCTAATTAGTATACTCTTGTCCTGTAATGAGAAGACTGTTTTGACAAAGGATAGTTTAAAAACATACTGAAGTAATTTAGACTTAGTTCTCAAATCTTAAATCAAAATAAAACATTTGTCATTCATTCTTACTTTTACATTTAAAAATCCATTGCACTGGACCAGAATAAACTATGGTTTTAAGGACATTTTGGATACTTTTACTTGCACCTTTAGTCAGCTAAATATGCGGAAAGATATAATCTCCTTATCCTCAATAATTTATTTTTTAGGGGCTAGGGAGATCTCTCCGTGGCACAAGTGCCTACCTGGCAAGTGCAAGGTCATGAGAACCCCAGTCCCAGAATAATAATAACAATAATAATAATAATAATAATAATAATAATAATAATAACTTATTTTTTAAACACTCAAAACTATTAAAGAATAGTATGTAAAATCTGTATGTGTTCATAATTGAGTATATTCACAAAGATAATAAGAGAAGACAAGTGCTCGTTGGACTTAATTCCTTTTATACATTGTCCTTTGTACAAAATGAGGAGCTAACATTCATAGAGTCAATATTAACCAACATTAGCTACAAAGTTTGGAGCATCTTGCGTATGAATTCTCTGGCCGTTAATTCGGAGCTACTGCTGTAATCAACGACAAAGTAATAATTTTAAAAATCACTAGAGCTTAATGGCCCTTTGGATTTTTTTCAATACCAACTTTAATACTGAGGATTTTTGCATCTATGTCCATGAGAGAAATTGGCCTGTAGTTCTCTTTTTTAGTGGATCTTTCTCTGGAAAAAGTATGTTTCTTTGATGAGAGAGAATAGTAAACTCACTGATATTTCGTCCTTTTACTTTCTCTGCAATGATGCATAGTTTTATAATTACATTCAATCACAGCCTTAACATGGCAGGCCTAGCATCCTCAATATTGAAAGAAACCTCTATTTTTCTGATTTTCTGGCAGTTTCCAGAGGCAGAAAATCGAATAGCCCCAATAGAGTATGAGAATTAAACCAGAAAAAAAAAAAAAAAGCGAAAATACTGCAAATAATGAAAGCCCAGAAAGAGGTGAAGAGACTGTGGAATAACATCAAAGAGTGAAGAATGATTTATTTGTTGTATGAATCCATTCATCTGAGAGAAATGTTCCACAGCAATGCCGCCAGAGTGCCGGAGAAGGTGTTGCAGAGCCTGTGTCGCCAGACAGGCACCCGAGGCAAAGGGAAGAGCAGCAAGTTGCACAACATACAGCATCTGTGCAACCAAGCACACTTTCCCCAACACTCAAGCTGCTTTCCTGCGTTATTCTCATGCGGCTGCTACTATATTCATCATAATACCCAGAAAAGTCGCTTGAAACTTAAATCTCAGCTTTAAAGAGTCAGAAATCATGTGTGTGAAACTTTTCTTCCCTTATTTTCATGATCACATGACTTTATTTCTTCATTCAAATATAAATTCCTAACACATATTCTGGCACAACTATTAAGGTAACATTTAAAATAGATACATAAAGGGGTTAGGGATGTAGCTCAGTGCTGTAAGTGCCTGCCTGGCAAGCACAAGGGCCTGAGTTCAATCTCCATTACTGAAAAAAGAAAAAAAAAAGGAGACCTCAAAGGAAGTTTATAGTGAATGTCTCAGTTCAAATGAGCCACCAAAATGTCTAACCTAAAGGATGCGGAAGTAAAATTCGCAGAAATTTTTGCACTACCATTTGAAGAAAATCTAAAACAATGGCTTGGAAGAAATGAACAATAATCCAAACCCGGAAGGCAAGAGTATCACTCAAAGGTAACGTAACCAAGGCCATTAACCTACTATATTGTTTAATTAAATTATTTAACTCAATTATTAAGAAATTGCTTTAAGTGCTGACACAAAAAAAGATACTAATGCACAAATGAAACCTTCAACTCTAGGTTTAGAGTTCTGTTTCTAATCATTAGCGATGATACTTGGTTGCATATCTATAGTAATCTATATTCCTGGTCTCTGGTATTGGCACCATGTGCTTTTTTTCTATCCTTCAGTGAAAATAGATATAAAGTTGGGTATAAAGATAGCCAAAGAAAAAAATCAGTGAGGAGTATTTACTAATAAAGAGGAGAAATTTGCTAAAGAGATCGTAGATCTTCGTAGCTTGCTATAAAGGTACATAAAAGACACAATAGTAGAAATATAGTAGATTGAATGAAAATAATCTGAAATGCATACAAATTTAAATTATTTCAAACATGTACTTAAACTTTTTTTAACTGCAACTTTGATACGTAGCATACTTTGCAAAAAAATTTCTTGTGGATCACAAAATTAAGTGCAAAATATCAATGTATTAAAAGAAATGGAGAATGTCAGTGAATTGTCAATGTATTTTTCTAATGGTGGAAAACTTGTCTACAGGTGCAGATGGAAGTAAAAAATAAAATATTTATAGATTCAACAACGAGAGCCCTAAATGTCTGTTTTCTTAAATATTTACACATATCTACACTCCAAATAGCTGGTAATTTCTTACTTCTCCCCTTCTCATTCCTTGGAGCCATATATTTAAGATTTTCTTTTCCAGATCTAAAGTAATGTTCAGGTGCAGGTATTTTACTTACAAAGTTTGTTCTTTTCTCAAGTGTCCCCAAACCTTATCTGTATTCTAGTATCCACTTATCTTTTAATGCCTATTAATGAATATTTGGATTTCAATAGTTTTGAATTAGAACATTTGTCTCAATTAATTCAAATCTTATAGTTACAGCAATTGTATCTATGGATATTATGTTCTTATTGCATTGGTCTTGGGTTTGTGTACACATTGTGAAAATTATGTCAAATTATTAACCAGTACAATGAGAGATGTGTTTCAAAATGTAAATTTAATTATCTAACAAGGTCAGTGAAGCAGGAAATTAGCCAGAATAATTGAAATATTTGACACCTATCCCCAAAAGAGGAAAAGTTATTTCCAGAAAGACATGTTGACTTTAACATGGTCTCATGGAATAGACTTTCAAATTCAAAAGTCGTTGGAGGTGACAAAAATAATGACTATCATTCATGGGGCAGGTTGATGGATCTCAGGGTAAGGCGCAAGAAAATCAGCAGGTATTACTTGCTATTATTTCAATGTGCAGAAAATATGCACTAGCTCTATTACTGTCCAAGATCTATTAGAAAAAATATAACATTTCTCAATAATTTCTATCCAATATTTTGCAAATAAGTACATTTTATAGTTTTATGAACAGCATTGACATCATGCACCTTGAACAATCATAAAAACTATCAGAAAAAGAAAAGGAAGCTCTAGTCATGTGTTGTCTGGAGCCACGATATCTGTCTTATCATTCTTACTCTATTTTTTACATTTTTACACTTTCATCTTGGTTCTCCCTCTCTCTTCACTTCCTTCTTCCCTCTGTTTCATTGAAAACGTCCAACATGTTCTATTAAAATCAAGTCATTTGGCCAACGAAATGGCTCAGCAGACTAAGCGCCTGCTTTGGCAAGTGCAGGCAACAGGGTTGGATCCCCAGTCCCGCACGCCGCACCAGCCCTACCCCCAGGGCATGCCAAACCCTTAAGCAAGTCTGGGCATCGTGGCCAATACCTGTAAATCCAGCACTGGGAGGCTGAAAACAGGAGGACCATTATGAGTCTGAACTGCATAATGAGAACCTATACCAAATAAACAAAAGATAATGAATAAATAATAAATCAACATGTCATTTATTACCTTAGCCAATGATTTTATATTGAAATTTCTCTCTTTGTATAAGAGTGCTGAACAGTAGAGGATCATGTAATGTGATTCTATGGATCTTAACAAATGGAGAGAGACTAAAGTCTATAATTGTAGGACAGAACAAAATATAACAATTTCAAGATGAGTCAAAGTCCTGTAGAAGCAAGTTGCAAAATGGATAAGGGTCAGTAGTATTTTAGATATTTTAATTTCATGTATTTCATGAGATATATGATCATAACTGAGGAAAATCTTGATTTTTTATTAGTTCACTTCTATGGCATTAAAATGAACTTATTAAGGTCATCTAAAATATTCAGTTGTCCTGCTCTACAATGTTCCTCAATCAGAAAAAAGAACTTACAACCATTACACCAGTTGTTTCCATATTTTGAGAGTCGAAAACTAGAAAAAAATAATAAGAAAAAAAATCAGAAGAGGCTATTTCTATTGGTGGTGCCATTTTGGATGAGGTGAGACACAGTTAGGATCTGCAATGTCCCACAGCAGCCTGTGTAGAAAGAATGGTCTGAAGTTTGTGATACTTTGGGGGTTGGTGCAGCCTTAAAGAGGCAGAGCCTCATGGGAGGAAGTGAGGTCACTGGGGGCATGGCCTTCAAGCGAAAACGGAGGTCTCTCTCATGGAGACCATTGTTTTCAGATCTCCATGAAGTAAAGAGGCCTTCTCTGTTACAAGTTCCAATGGAAACGTACTTACTGTGCCACCACAGACACAGCAACAAGGCCAAGGCACCATGGAGTGAAGCCCCTAGAATATGAACCAAAAAAGTCTTCCCTCTTTTTAAGTAGGTATTTTGTCAGAGCACTGACACACTGACTAATATAACTGAATGAATATTCCAGTGTGCCTCTTTTTTATTTCTTTATTACTTTTAATAAAAAATTACAATGTGACAGTTCCAAAACACAGTGGTACATTCCCAATAACTGATACAATGAAAGTTGCTATCCTGACAGTAGTTATACAGAGAACAGTATGCGGACATGATAATAGTTCTAATCATTATTGGTACAAAAATTGCTTCTCTATACTTTCTCTGTATTTACTGGCACAAAAACTGAAAGTAGTTGCATACATAGACTAATATTTCATAATCACAGTGGGTTATTGGCAGAACTAGCAATGTCAGAAGCTGATTTAAGTGTTTTACAGCTCAGTATATTAATTTAGCTTTACTTGTTATGCCTTGTTAAACTTTTCTGCTGGGTGGTTAATGGCAGCTTAAAGCAAGACCTGTATAACACAACATGCAACTTTTGTATCTCCCAAGGTCAGTCAAATCCCCTCAAGATTTACCTTGAAACCTTGTAGAGTGCTTGGGCATCTGAGAGGAACATACACTTTTCAGAGAAAGAAATTCATCAAGCCTATAAATACATGAACAAATGCTCCACATTTCTAGCCATTCATGAAATGCAAATTAAAACAACACTTACATACCATCTCACCCCAGAAAGAATGGTTATCATAAAGAAATCAACCAACAAGTATTGGCGAGGTTGTGGGAAAAAAGGAAGACTCCTGCACTGCTCATGGGAACGTAAACTGGTACAACCATTATAGAAAGCAGTGTGGAGACTCCTTTAAAAACTAGAACTGGTAATTGCATTTAACCCAGCTATCCCCCTACTGGGAATTTTCCCAGAAGAACTGAAAACATCATATCATAGTGATAACTGTGCACCTACATTTATAGCAGCACAATTCATGATAGCCAAATCTTGAAAACAATCAAAATGCCCATCATATGAAGAATGGTTGAAAAAGATGTGGTATTTTTATACAATGGAATATTACTTAGCAATAAAAAATAATAAGCTAGAAGCCTTCATATATATAAGTGGATATATCTTGAACATGTACTCATAAATAAAAACAGACATACATGTGTAAGTATTGGATAGTCTCCCTAGTGTAAGAATTCAAAAGAAAAAGTAAAAATGGAGAGGCATAACACAGCTGAATGGAAATCAAAGACTTAAAGGTTAAACAGCAAAGTGACTGGAAACAGAAAAGGGGAAAGCAGCAGGAGCAAAACTATGCACTTAAATGCACATAATGGATTAGACAATGGGTCTTGGAATGCCTGTTCATTCTGGTCTTGTAGATGTGTGCTGCTTCTAATGTAACTTCAGTTATTGCTATGCTCTCTCTCAAATAAATGATTGGTTTACAAGCAAACAAAAAAGGGTATTAGAAGAGAGTAAGAGACAAATAAAAATGCCATAAGGTTGACTGGCTACAATTTTGTATATGCTTAGATTTCTAAACATTTGTGTAAAAATGTGTAACTGCTTTTATCACATTCTATAGAGATTTATTAGAATATCAATGATTGATGGAAAATACTGACTCCAAGTTAATTGAGAGATGTTTGATATTCAGAAAGACAGTGATGTTAAGCTCAAATACCTATGTTATAGAGTAATAATGTCACTAAGCTTCTCTTCTGGAGGGTTAAGGATGTAAATTTACTGACCAAAAATTGGAGAAAAAGAAGGGCTACAAGGATAGCCAATATTTTGGCCCTAGCTCTTAAAGGTCAGTGAGGACTCAGGACATAAGAAAACTTGTGCTACAACATCCTACAACTGAATGGTGTCCCAGATTTGCTGTTCAAGATTATGGGGCCATTAAGGAAAGGGATTGATGATGTATAGTGTGCATAAAGAGAGTCACCGAGAGAGAAAACTTTCACTCAGGTTTTCACAGAGAACAAACTGCTCAAGCAATGGCCGTGACTCATCCAGACGGCTGACACTGCCAACAGGTCTACAAAGCACTGTAACACGATTCCAATGTACCTAACTTTTAAAGGTTATATTTTTCATATACATCATGTTCAACTTTTCATTCACTTGCCCTGCACAAGTTATCATTTAGTCTAATTTATTCAGAGCCTTGTAATGTTCTTAAAGTGTTTTGCATTGTTTGCTCAAAACTAAATTCAAACCAAATAATTAATCTACTTCAGATGAAATAACATAAAGGGAAACTAAACTTTTAATATATCATCTCTGACAGCATCATATTTATGCTAATTAATAGCTGATATTAAGGGAAAACATCACAAACAAAAATTCCTTTTTTATGTACTTCAAAAAATATAGTTTTAGTTAGAATTTTCCTGTTTAAATATGAATATCCAAAGTAGGTTTTAAGACATTTCTCTTGTGGTTGCTTTTGAAAATTGGAAAATATATACAACCTACTAGCTTTCTGTTGGGGAAGAGTGAAAGATTAATATTGAATACTACTAGCTTAATATTGAAGTTTATTATTCATTTGAGGGGTATTATTATTAGTTATGCCGGATGAAATTGATTCATTTCAGTATCTCACTAATTTTGTTATTTCTACCATAATTGTCTTACATATAAAAAACCTTTGTGTAAACTAACTTGTGTTTAAGAAAATAACAAAATGTTGCATGTTATTAAATATGAATAAAATAATATATCAAATAATTATGGAGCATTTAACCTCAATTGCTAAGGCAATGTACATGGATAACAATAACTGAGCCAAAAGTGCATAGATTTTAATGCCAAAAATGAGAATAAATTCAGTATCATAGAAGTATATTTTAATATGAACATGGTAGTGATTTATAATGCAGCAGAAGGGCAGATGCACTGGGATTTTACAACTTCCAAAAATCTTTGTTAATACTACGGGAGTTATTTAAATATTCATGCTTAATAGTCCTATGAAATGCTCTCTTGAAATGCTGTCATTTATCTCTCACTCTGTAAAATATATAATTATGTATAGTAATGATTATACAATGAAACTTAAATTACTAGTTTGTTGTAATACCAAAAATATGGTCTAATATTTAAGCTATGTTCTTGATTCATAATGAAAACCCTTGATTTACATTTGATTAAAATTAATTGTGAGTCCACTAACACTCTAATAACATTTAATGTCAATCATTTAAAAATTGCTCTGTGTCATAAGGGAGAAGAGCTTTCATCAAGCCTAAGAATTAGTAAAAGTGTCAGGCAAGTAAATAACCTGTCATGTAACTGTTAATACTGATTATTCTCCAAAGCACTGTCCTTCTTATAAATGAAGAAGAAATTCAAAACCCAAGAATATCAAAACTACATAAGAACATCCTGGTCAGTTTTCACTGTTGCTGCATGATGTTTGAAATATTGTTTCTATAAAGAATGTTTGCTTCATATAATTTCACTAAAAATAGAACATCAACTCTTTGTAGAAAACTAGAGAAGAGAGAGGCAGAGATTGTAGAGGGAGATGTTCAGGAATACTTTGTCAGTTGTGAATATTGAAATTGAAAAGATCTATGGATATCATCCAGAATATGATCTTGATAGTATTCAACTTGTATTAACACCCCATTTTCAACTGAAGTCACTACCTACCTTGTTTCTCACCGGAGAGAAAATGCGAAGTGAGTGAGAGAGAGAGAAACAAGAAGAGAAAGAGAAAAAAAAATGAGGGTGAGTGTACAGAAGAGGGAAACGAAAAGAAATAAAAAGAATAATGGAAGGAAGGGAGGGAAGACACAGAGAAACAGAAAGAAAAGGAGAATTATCCATTAGGGTGTGAGTCTTGTTACATAAGAATGAAAGTATAAGGGCCAGCCAGATAGCTCGGTGGACTAAGGCACCTGCTCAGGCAGAGTGTAGGGACTGCAATTTATCCCCAGCAGGCAATGCTGGTCCATCCCCAGAGCACGCTGAGTAGTAGAATGAGACTGGGTGCCATGCTTGTAACCTCAGCACTCAGGAGGTTGAAAACAGGAGGATCTTTATGAGTCTGGTCTATATACTGACGCCCTGTGGACCCTGTACCAAATACATAGGAAAAAAATGAGAGTACAAAGAGAGGCAAATGATAACCAAATACAGATAATAGAAAATTCTGAACAAAATAAATAGTATTTTCAACTAGCCATGAGAAAAAAATGTAAAGGAGAGCAATGTGGGAGGGATATTCTGGTAGACTCTGAGATGAAAATTATCAACATTCTCCAGAAGGGCAAAAATCCTAGCTTTTAAGCAGTCCAATAGGCCAGTGTTTCATTAGTGTTACTTTACTAGGATCCTTTTGCATTCCCTAGATGTGTGTCAGTGAAATCAAAGCAATAGGGCCAGATCTAAGCAGGACATCTAAACAAATATATTTTAGTCCCAAAGTTCTTTGTAGTCACAACTTTTTTTCTTTTAATAAAGTAGAATTCCCAGAAAATTGATAAAACTCATTCTTTGAGAGTATGTTTTAGAAATTAATATTGAAAATGTAGCTCTTAGGGGCCAAGGAGAAAGCTCATGGGCAGAAGTGCCTGCATCACAAGTGCAAGCTCCTGAGTTCCATCCCCAGTTCTGCAAAAACAACAAAAAACAAATATATATATATAGCTCTTATTTCTTACTATCTAGGTGCTTTACAACTTGTAACTTTAAATCCAGATTTTCTAATCCTTTCATTGATAGATAAATATCACATATTTCTAAAAGTTTGATCCTGTATTATTTTGAATGAGGGGAGCATATAAGTCAAGTTTCTTACATAAAAGAAGCCAAAAGAATCATAAGAAGTATAGTATCACCTCTCTTGGGAATTTAATTAAAAGTGCAAATTACTTTATTAAGTGATGTAAAATTTGCTAAAAGCTTCCAGCACACTTAAGTTTAAGTAAATAATTACTTGAATCAACATTTTCGTTAAATTAAATCACCGAGTCTTGAATTTGTGTCTTCAGCAATTTTTCATTACAATATTAACATGCTCATAAATTTCATAAGCATAAAGACCCCTTTAGCAAGTTTCTAATCTATAAAATTCTTCAATTTATAGCTTTGAAGTAGTTAAAATTTATAGCCATGAGGTTCCTTTTCAAGAGGCAAAACAATCGAAAGTAAGAGCAATAAATTTGCCATATTCACCAGAAGTTTTAAGGTCTAACAATAACCCATGGCATTAAGCAATGTAAACCATTAGGTATTATATACAATGTGATAAGTAAGAAATAAAGAGGCTCCCATATGCAGTTCTGTATAGAACTTATGCTTTGCAAGTTAGTCTTAGCAAGAAGCTTCCCAACTAATTTTGCTAACTACATTCCCAAGTTCTTGAGTGGACTCTGCTACATGTGGTTATATTCCCAAACTAGACAATCTGAAAATATCTCGCATGCACCAAAGAACATTGTGATCTTGCATGCATCAAAGAACATTGTGTGTGTGTGTGTATTTAGGAAAGGGTCTACAAGGTGTTTAGGATCTAGATACTTTGATCCACCTGTTAACAGCCTCCTATGAGCTGAGATTACAGGCACACGCCACCACACCCAGTCTCAATTGCCATCTCTTTGGGCCCTGAGGGTGGGGCCCACACAGCAGACCCAGGGATTGAACCTCTAACCCCTGCTTCTACTTGCAGATGCTTTAATCTGTTGAGCTATTTGGGCAGCTCATCAAAGAACAATCTTTAAACTGAAGCGATTTCGATGGCAGCAAATAATGACTCTTGACTAGGTAAGAAAATTCGAGTTGTCTAGATACCTATATATGAATATGTTTTCCATCCTGTGGGATGACATATTTGCAAAAAGACAAAAGGAAGAAAAAAGATATCATTAAGGAATAAAAGAAATATTGTATCTACTCTATGTTTATGTAAAAGGAAGTTACCAACATATACAGAGGAGAGATTATAGATATGTTTTCTGGAAATAATAATCAAATATGCATCAGAGAGAAGGACAAGGTGATGAAAATTACAACAAAATACATAAATTAATAAACATATAAATGCTTGTCTGACTTTACCTAGAAGTAGCCTGTTACAGTTTAGATCTGAAATCTCCTAAAAGTCTCATTGTGTTAAGAGGTGGGGATCAGAAGAGTTATGTGGTTCTGGGAGTGCGGTTATTGATGAATTAATCCACTGGTGAGTTCACGTACTACTAGAGTGTAGGCTGTTTTGAAGGAGGTACATAGCCCGGAAGGGAAGGGTTTCGTCTCTGGCTCCTCCCTTCTCTACTTTCTGCCGTGCCTCCATCCCTTGGTTCACTTCCGCCATGTCAATTCATTTTGATTGCCGCCTTGGCGCCAATCAAGGTCATGTTCAGTCCTGTGAAACTCTGAGCCAAAAGAAAACTTTCCTCTTCAAATTGTAGGTACTGGGTATCTTATCTCAAAGACGGGGAAATGACTCGTAAATAGCCCGAGTTCTGAAACTGAACTATTTCTTTCCCTTTGTATTTTTTCCTCACCCTCAACCCCATATGTGTATAAAGGAAAGAACCAAAAGAGAGAGTGATACTGGACATAAAGAAAGGTCATGCCAATAGGAAAGGAACACTGGACAGAAACAGTAGACACCAAAATATTTCCAAAACACTGGTAATGAAGGGCCAGGGAAAAAGCTTGCCTGGCAAACACAAAGACCCAGTTTGATCCCATGCTGGCCCCACACAAAGCTGGCCACCAAAACAGGGCATGGTGGAGCATGCCATAAGTCTCAGTGCTGGGGAAGCAGAGACATGAAGATCACTGTGAGTCCGAGCTGTGTAAAAAAAAAATAATTTCACATGAAACCTATGATTTTGATTTAAATTGAGTTTATAAAACTATAAATAGGAAAGTATTTCCTAAATAATTGTCCTCCATTGAGTGATTTGAAGTATTGCCTATAGTTTAATAGAATGATGTAAAAAAAAACATAAAAGCCATGAAATTTTCTTGTGTGGCAAGATTTACTTTGGAAAAGTTATATAATTATTTGGACTGTACAGATATGAATAACAATCCTTCTCAACTACTGAAATGAAAATGGTCAGTGTTCTTATCATTCTAACTAAGCACAGATTTATATGCTCTTGTTTGGATAAATATTCCAGCCAGCTATCATGGCACGGATTCTCTCCATTCTCACTTGAGTTGCCTTTGTATTTCTCTGCGCAATCCAGACTGACCATGAGTTCAGTTGCCAGCATTCTTTTCGTTACATGCTTAGCCTCCAAATCTGTTTTCATCTCTTTGAACCTAGCCATACCCAATTTTATTCCAAAATTCAGCAATCTATAATTTCTTCCTGAAACCACCCTGCTGTGCTCCTCAAATGAACTAAACTGAAGCATTAGGAACACAGTCCTTCTGAAGGTCACTACTTGTGTCTCTCCCATTCATATTGCCACACACTAAGCATGGGAAATGCTCCAATCTGTCCCATGTAGTTCTCCGAAGGTCTTAAGCTAATGAACTCTCAGCAATAAAAAAGGGAAAAGAGCAGGAGGTAAATATGAAATTTGGGACAGTTAAAAACAATATAAAACAACATAAATAATCCTAACAATAGCTGTAATAACCTTCTTAGAGTGAATTATAATTTGTTTGTTGGAAAAAATATTTCGAATTATTAAATCTACCTTGCAAAGTTTACTCATATTTGTATATTTTGTCACTAGACCCTTTTTAAACAGCCTTAGAAGACAACCTGTCTTAGTTACTTTTTACTCGTTCCTGGGACAAATACCCGACACTCAAAATGAAGGAAGGAAAGGTTTATTTAGCTCACAGTTTGTGGAGGTTTCAGTCCATATTCTGCTAGCCCAAGGCTGAGTGGAACAGAGCAGAGAGCATCCAGTTCATGGCGGCGGAACAGCAGCGAAATGGCGGCAGAGGCAGCCAACCAAACACGGCAGCAGAGCAACAGCTACAGCTCCAGTCTGTCTCTCTGTCTCTCTTTATATTACATTCAGGCTCTCCACCTCAGCCTCCACCTTAGGCTACACCCATAATCCCAGAAGTACTGAGACTCATAATCCCATCAGTACTAAAATCCATAATCCCAGGGATCACAGATCAAGTCTCAAACTCTAGAAGTCCCCATCCCCCTGACTCATGAGGCTTTGTGGGGACAACTAAACATAAACCATAACACAACCAAATAAACCATAAGCCATAAACCATAGCACAATCAAAATATGAAAACCATTACTTAGCTCATCAGATAGCAGTGGAAAAGATACATAAAATTTTATTTCAAAAATGTAATATTCCAGAGAATTTGTCTAAGGACATTAGTTCACCATTCCTGTTGTGATTAACAAATATGGTAATTATACTAGTTTATAGCAACGATATATGTGAGTTGTTGCGTTTCCATATCACTGTTGGTCTTTTCCCAGTTATTTACCACATCCTTGGCTGGAGCCAACCTTCTACTGAAATCAGGTTTTTGCTGACTGCTGACCTCTATTCTATCTCTGCACAGTCAGAATGGACATTGAAGGAAGCCCATGCTGCCCATACCATGGAGCCATGGGTGACTTACCTGAGTTGTTTGCCTTACGTTATTCCTCAGAACTTTCAGTGATATTCAGCTCCTGCTTGATGAAACACTCAATTTTTAAATTAATATAATATTTATACTTATATTGGGGGGTGCAGTATGATATTGTAAAAATATACATATGTATGACAGTCAAATGAGGGTTTTTAGTTAATCTAGCTTCTATTTGTAGCAATAACATTGACAATCTTCTGGACTTTTTTTAACCTATCAGTCAAAAGTGTATACAAACACATGCACAAAGATGTACATTTAATGCATGCAAGAGTGTGTGTGTGTGTGTGTGTGTGTGTGTGTGTGTGGTGTGTGCATGTGTGTTTTACTAGGGAAACTTAGGGCTTTCCCAATAAGCTATCTCCTCACTATTTTTTTAATTATTTTGAGATAAGACTCACTAAGTTTCCCAGGTTTAACTCAAACTTGCAATCTTCTGGCCACAATGTCTCAGGGTGTAAGGTAACAGGGGTAAATCTCCGTCTCTTGCTTCGGGTCAGTATGTCTAACCAGGGTCACTGTGCAGTGCAGTAGAATGCAAACATTTACATGTCCTGTTCTTACTTTGTACCTATTGACCAACCTCGTTCTCCCTCCCTGCTTCTCCCATCCTCTCCAGTCTTGGTAACCACTATTGTTCTCACGGCTTTGCTGAGATCCACCTTTGGATTCCACATGCGATTAAGGTCATGTGGCATTTGTCTTCCTGTGCCTGGCTTATACTTGCCATAAAGTTCTCCAAGTTCATCCGTTTTATTACAAACACTTGGACTTCACTTTTTATGCCTGAATGACATTCCACTGTGTATATGTATGTATTTTCCTTATTCATTTATTGACAGACAGCTAAGTTGAGAAGCTATCTTGCCTACTGTGAATATTACATCAATAACCATAGCAATGCTGATATCTTTTAGATACAACTTTTGATTGACCTCTTTCGTCTTACTTTGTATTTTCTACTTATATTTTCTGGGATTTATTCCCAAATAAAGTTATTATACTCAAGTATTTTTCTCAGGATCTGTGCTAAAAAGCCTCTAACAGATGCCTTTAAAACATTTAATTTCCCAACACATAACACTTTAAAATTTGACATTGTACCACTGTATTTGGTATGTGTTTTTGGATGGCTACTTGGTCCACCACAAATCTGCGATGGTCTCATCGATGCTACAGGGTTCTTCTCTCCCACTGTAGATGACAGAAACTCTTGACTGAAGCTGCATCAATCCTTTCTCTCCAGGTAAATTGAAACATGAATAAAGAGCCAAGGAATGGGCTCTTGAAACATGTAAGTGTCCTGACCTAAGGAAGAAGATCCATAAACTTGCTGAGGTTCTCCACAGCAACCTCTGTTGTCTGGCTTGGCAAGGCTGAATCCCTTTCTTCTGGTTCTCTGATGCTACCTCAGAGTTTTAAATCCATTCTCCCTTTAGCACTGTGGACTGTTGCACAAAGGGTCTCCCTCATCCTTTGCCTTGAGTGTATATGCACAGGAATCTCGTGCACCAAAGAAAATTTAAATCTCAAAACCCACAGGTCATTAAAACAAAACCATCACCAAAAAGCTCATCCTCTCATGTAAGCTTTTCATTTGGCTTTTTTTTTTTTTTTGAATACTATACCTGGCTCAGCCTGCCCTGGGGTTGGGCTGGTACAGCATGTGGTGCTGGGGATCAAACTGTAGTCCCTGTGGTTGCCTAAGCTTGCTTAAGCAAGCACTTTAGACCGCTGAGCCATCTGGGCAGCCTTCATTTGGCTTTTGATAATACATGTGTTAATAGCATCTATTACCTTGAATTCTTATTAGAAATGGACTAACAATTCTAGTTTACCTGTAACAATTGAAAACAGAAAATACACCTTGAGATCTGCCGAACACCATTAAAGTGAGTTATAAGACTCATTTCAGTGTTTGACTGAGTGCCTTTCAATGATTACTAGGCTGAGTGAATGTGGCAGAGATGAATGTTCTATCTGCTTTCCTCCACTTTTGCTCTGCAGAATGACATTTTTAGTTTCCAGTCACTCCCTTACAATGTGAAATTTCCTCCTTTAAACTGAACAGGCAGACTAAAATTATAGCATTAAGTTCTACTTCTAAATTCCTGGGTGACAAACAGTGAGGCACCTTGGTTCTATTGTTTACCGCTTGAGCTCCTGACTGTACTTAGCACACAGAGTAGCATTTTCAGGAATGGCTAGAGTGGTTGCACCACCATTGTGAAGAGCACTTGGGAAGTTTCTAGATCATGAAACTGATTTCCAGAAGATTTCTACTTCACGTGTTTAGACACCCTAATTTTTCTAGTTAGATATTTTTCATTTAGACCTACATGCTAGATATAATTATTAATACTGCTATCTTTTGCTATCAATAGTGCTATGTCTTGAATGACACATATCACCCTCCTACAGAAATTGTTGGTATCAGCTACATCTTCTTACTTATGAGAAGAGTTTTGCCTTAGAAGAGTTGAAAGGCTTCTTCAAAGTCATCGGATTAGTGTAACAATAAGATCCAAGGGTTCAGGGATCACATTTTACTTGCTAGTTCATGTTACTAAAGCCAGTCTTTTTCACAGTCTACCTTGTGATTCAAACCAGGTGTTTACTAAGTAGTCATTTAGAGTTCATTTGTATTTAGTACGACAGTATCAGAGCAATCCACTTCCATTTAGTAATTCATGATTGAGTGTTTTTGGTGTTTAAAATTATTATCTCCCCACACAATTCACAGAGTGAAGCTTTAACCCTCAGGATGACATTAGAGTGAGACCCTGTAAGATTTCAGAGCTCTGAGTGGAATGTTTTGTCCCTTCCACTAGAAGAGAACACAGTGAGAAAGCCTTACATATTGGTCAGAGCGTAGGCTCTCATAAGACACCACATCTGCCAGCGTTGTCTTCTTGGACTTTTCAACCACCAGAACGACAAGAAATAAATCTGCATTGATTAGAACCTTTCAAGTTAATGGTATTTCATTGTAACAGACTGGCAGAATCCTAAAGAAACAACCAGATAAAGGTAAAGAGAAGAATTCCTCAAATTTCCTCTTAGTATGCTGAGTGCCATAATGAAAGAATATATTTCCCAATCACGTTTGTTTGTAACTGGTGAAACAGGACCTTACCTTGCTTATCACTGAGAGTTATGGGGACTGGGAATTATAGCTCAGCGGCACAAGCACCCGCCTGGAAAGTGTGAGCTGCTGAGTTCAATTCTCAGAACCACAAAAATAAAATCAAATAAGGGTATGAAATAGTTAAGGTAGAATCCTAGATGGCCTCCCTTTCTCCCTACTAATTAAGCCAGAGAATAGCAATTTAGAATCAATCTTCTCTCTAAATAGAGATCTGCTACTCTTAGTCCTTTAGAGGAAGCCATCCACTTCTTGGGAATGGCTTTCTTTTGAGGGTAAAACAAAGTTACTGTTTTGGGTAGGTAAGTGTAGTGATATCTCAGTATTTGAAAACCATTCCTTGTCTAGAATGCTGTTGATCCCATTTTCTCCATCGTATTCTCCAGTCTGTTTTAAGTCTTTCATCTTTCTTTACTGAGGAAATTTGATTTTTGGAAAGAAATTATATAGTTTTCCTAGGAAAGGTAAACGAGCACTGGGTATTTCTCTCAAGAGCACTGCCTTGTCATATGTACAAAGGTCCAAATTTTGAACTCTAGGAATTAGTACTCTCTAAGGAACATGAATCTTCCCAGGACCTTTTGAATCAGCACCCACTGTGACCCGCTAATCTGCCTGTTATGTAGCAGAAGGCTGGTCTTCCTTCCAACATAGCTCCTTTGCATGGCTAATAAAATGGAATGAAGACCTCTTTCAAAATATTCCAAACTGGAAAATTATACTCATCAATTTCCAGTAGCAAAATATCCTAAAATATGATGAGAAAATCAATAGCTATTATATTTTAACCACAGGAGCTGAGGGGGAAAAAAAAAAAAAGACAAAATACTGCATTTAGAAGAGTTCCCTAATAGAAGACTTTAGGCTTTTGTCTGTTGACAGTTGATTGTAAGAGGAAGCTGTGTTATAACTTTTTCCAGTCAACCCATACTTAGAAATATCAAACAGCTGAACAAATATAGTACTTGAGACATGATCAATTAAGTCTGTTAGGTGATATTGTACAGTGGATGAGCTAATGAGTAGCAATAAATACAATGATTTATGGGACTTTGAACAACTGGAGATTCAGAAGTAAAATTTTAATAGCTTGATCATCATTTTTACAGAGTGTTTGTCTAATGATAAACGTAACCTATTTTATGGAAAAGTCTGAGAAATAACTTGATATCAGTAAATATTTTTCAGAATCTTAAAATAGTCATAAGGATATAAGTATGCTACTCAGAGAGTGCTGAAATGTAGAAAGTGCACAGAGGAACTATTTTCAGCCTAAACAAAATTAGATATTCATGAATTATTCTACATTATAGTCAGGAGAAAGCTATCAATAATCGAACTGAAAATTAGTTATTCTATGATTTCTTTCAACTTTATTATTGTGGCCTATATATCTGTAAAATTATCAGCTATATAATTTATCAATTTATAATTCCAAATATTAAGAACTTTATTTACCATATCTCTCAAATTAGTTGTAGCTCTAGTTATAACTTACTAGCCTTTTTCATTTTATATTTCTAAAAATAAATTAAGGACATATATAATTCTTAATTCTTCACTTCTGAAATCTAATAGTTGTAAAATATATAAAGTTGCTTTCACTATAAGTAATAAAATGTGAAATGCATGAATCAGTTTTCTAATTAAATATTTACTCCTTATCTATCTGAACCCGAACCCCTACATTAGGGCCATGCTATTCCATGACAATTGAGGGGAAGTGAAATAAAGACAGAGACAGAGACAGAGACAGAGAGAGAAGATCCATTCATTATTGTTAGTTCTTAATTTGGAATCATATTCTTGATGAAGAAATATGTCCTAAGAGCTTACAGAAATATTCTGCAGTGTTGAAGGTAATTCATTATTTAGGTCCCATGATTCAAGGGAGAGTTTAATTCTACCTGATTGAAATGGTTTTAGAAATAAGTGCATTCCCATATGCTGGCAAATGTTAGGGAAAGTCGTCTCATGCTGGGAGCCTGCGGATTTCATTCTAGTCTTCATGCTGCCATAGCGTGGCTGAGCACACGTTATGCCCACCAGTAAATCGACTTCAATTGTGCCAATTGTTTAAAAGAGTCAGTCATTTTGAGCTATTTTCTACAGTTATTTTGACCTTAAGTAAACGCTATGTCATACATAGTACAGCTGGAATGCTTACTTAATATTAAAAGTAAATGATGCAATTGAAAATTTAATTTCTGTATGCTAATATTTGTATTTAATTGATCAATTTTTATTTATAATGAGAACATTCTATAAATTTCTTATTTTTTGCATGTGCTACTGTAAATTCTTATTGATATGATTGCAAAACGCAGTGTACACTCAAAGAAAATGCAGTGAAATTTAAATCTCACCAGTTTGTTCAAAATTTATCATTTCTAGTCTTCAATTACTGATATTCTTTACTATTTCATCTATTTTTTTTCATTTTCCTTCACTGTATTTTAATTTAAAATCAGTGATATAGATATCATCTCTCCCCAGAAAGAATGGCTATCATAAAGAAGTCAACCAACAACAAATGCTGGAGAGGCTGTGGGGAAAAAGAAACACTTCTCCACTGCTGGTTGGAATGCAGACTGGTGAAACCATTAGGGAAAGCAGTGTGGAAACTCCTTAGAAATCTAGATCTGGAAATCTCACTCTACCCAGCTATCCTCCTATTGGGAATGTTCCTAGAAGAACTGAAAACATCTAATTATAGTGATATTTGTGCACCTATACTTACAGCAGCACAATTTGTGATAGCCACATCTTGAAAACAACCAAAATGCCCATCACCTGAAGAATGGTTGAAAAAGATGTAGTGTTTTTATATAATAGAATGTTACTCAGCTCTAAAGAATGATTAACTCAAAGCCTTCATATATAAGTGGATGTATCTTGAATATATGCTCATAAGTGAAATAAACCAGACATACCTGTGAAAATATCATATACTCTCCTTAATATAAGAACTCAAAAGAAAAAATAAAAATGGAAAAGTATAATATAGTTAAATGTAAGTGAGAATTACAGGACTAAGCAATGAAGAGAGAGCTAGGAAAATAATTAGGAAATATGGTAGGGATAAAATCATGTATTTATATACAAAAGATGGTTGAGACAATGGTTCTAAAAATCTCCAATAAGCCGGGCGTGGTGGCTCACGCCTGTAATACCAGCACTTGGGAGGCTGAGGCAGGAGGATTGGTGTGAGTTCGAGACCAGCCTGGGCTACAAAAGTGAGCTCAAGGTCAGCCTCAACTGCATAGCAAGACCCTGTCTCAAAAAAAAGACAAGAAAGAAAAAAAAAAAAAAATCTCCAATAGGTTTTTCAAACCAGCATATAATAGGTAGAATTTGCACCCTAACTAACTATATATACTGATATCTGTGAACTAAGCCTCTATAGGTATTCTATGCATGGTTTTAGTCTTCTAATTATTCACTGCTTCTAAAGTCTTATTGATTATGACTATGCTCTCTCTCAAGTAAATGTTTGCTTAAAGATTAAAAAAGAAAGAAAGAAGAATATGAGACAAGGAAAAAAAAAGCCATAGAAGAGTAATGCTACCATTTTGTAAATGGTTAACTTCAAAAATATCTTTGTAACAATGTATAACTCTTCCTTTTTCACATTATATAGGTGTTATGGTTTATGTCTAGTTGCCCCCCCCCCAAAGCCTTATGCAATTATGAGGCATGGCTTCTATAGATTGAGACTTGATTCGTGATACCTGGGTTTGTGTTTTAGTACTGATGGAATTATTGGTCTGAGTAAGGCTGAGACTATGGGTGTGGTCTAGGGTGGATACCCGAAGGCAGAGAGACTGAATGAAACATAAAGAGAGACAGAGAACAGACTCAGTCTGTTGCTGTTGCTCTACTTCCCTGACTGATTTGCTGCCTCTGCCACCATTTTGTTGGTGTTCCACAGCCATGAACTAGATGCTTACTGCTCTGTTCCACTCAGCCTTGGGCCAGCCAAATATGGACTGAAACCTCCATGAACTGTGAGATAAATAAACCTTTCCTTCCCTCATTTTGAGTGTTGGGTATCTGTCCCAGCAACAAGTAAAAAGTAACTAAGACAGAATTTGGTACCGAGAGTGGGGTTGTTGCTGTGACTATACCTGACAATGTGGATTACAAGCTTTTGGACTGGCTTATGGAAAGAGATAGGAAAGGTTCAGAGATGTCGGCTAAAAACAAAGCACTAGAATGGCTTTGACTGTTCAGCTTGGGTGATTCTGGTCAGAGCTTAGACCAGAGGACTGACAGAAGGCCTGCCTGTAAAGATCAGGATGAGGAGGTTTCTGCTGGAAGAAAGGACAGCATTGGTCATTGGACTCCAGATGATTTGTGCTATGGATTGGCTGAAAGTCTTTCGGAATTTTGCTTATGCCCAGAGACTTTGCCTAAGACTGAGATTAAGCATGGCTGACTGATTAATCTTTCAAGAGATATTTCAAAGCAGCAAACCACTGGGGCAGTGGCATGGTTGTTACTGGCAGCTTTTGGCCAGATTTATGTTAAAAATCAGGAGCAGAGAGCTAAGAAGAATGATTTAAAATGTAAGTTTGGCCAGAAAGGAAACACCAGGAAAGCTGTGGACTGCAAAGATGGAGCTGAGAGCATCTCCATTGCTGAGAAGGAACCGGGCGAATTGAAAAGATGGCCTGAGGGCATCACAAGAGGCAGCAGCTCTCTATGCTTTGCAGCCCCAGAATTTCAAAGGAGAGAGGCTTTGCCTTGAAGAAAAGGCCACAGAGACCCAAGTACCAGAATGGTGGCAGCAGCCAAACCAGGTTCCAAAATGTCACCGGCATGGAGAATTTGTTCCTAGGAAACAAGGTCAGAGTGTTCACTAATCCAGGCACCCCACCCCTATAAGCAAGAGAGAAGGTAGCCCGGCTACTGCTCCAGCTGGCAGCAGACCCTGGCATCATCCACGTGACACTGGTTTTAGGCGCATTCAGAATGCAGGAGCTGTTAGTTTAAGAAGGCTTCCATCTTGATTTCAGAAGAAGGCTTGGGAGGCTAGGCAGTGTGCCCCTGAGAGGGCAGTGTGTGAAGCAGAGAGAGAAAGAAAGGAATGAAGGAAGGGAGGAAGGAAGGAAGGAAGGAAGGAAGGAAGGAAGGAAGGAAGGAAGAAAGAAAGAAAGAAAGAAAGAAAGAAAGAAAGAAAGAAAGAAAGAAAGAAAGAAAGAAAGAAAGAAAGAAAGAAAGTGACCTTGATATCATATGATGAAAGTGCTAGTTTACCTCTTTGACCTTCTCAGAAACTCAGTGCAACAATATAATCATATGAAAAATCAGAGGAGAAAAACTTCAATGACATAAATTCTAAAAATTGCCTGATCAGTGCTTCTCCATAAAATCGAAGTCTACAAAGATAAGGAAATCAGAGAAAATGATACAGTCTGCAGGAAATTGAGAAGATACAATGCAAAATATAATGTGGTATTCTGAATAGGTTCTGAAACAAAACAGTTAGGGATTACATAGTTTACAACCTTATATTTCATTTCTTCCTGCAAGCCAAATGTACACTGAGGGAGGGTTTTGAGGAGGTGATTGGATCATAGTGAGAGGGTTAATCCACTGAGGAATTTCCAATTTAATGAGATGTTGGGAGGTGAAGCCTGGTGGAAGAGATAAGTCACTGAGGAAAGTGGCCTAGAAAGACATATCTCTCTTCAACTTCCTCTGCCATGTCTCTGTGCCATGCCGTCCTGCCTTGGAGCCAACTGGCTATGAGCTGAAACCTCTACAAACTGTGAGCCAAAATAAGCCTTTCCTCAGAATTGTAAGTATTATGGCAACTTGGTACAGCCTTCACTATACTTTTCTGAGTATAAATGTTTCCTAAAACAATTAAAGTGTTTGTCAGTAAATTTACTCACATGAAAAGGAAAACAGTTGTTTTGACACTAAATAATTGGTCTATCTTTTCAAGCAATCTTTAGAAGCTCTGTGTTCTCAAAACATACTGCTTGAACAGGAAAAGTTGAATAAAATATTTGAAATAAAATTAGGAACAACAGTAAAAATTTCATTAAATATCTTGAAAACCTATGCATACTTTGTCAAAGATAAAAAGGGAAACTTCACTGGGTTCTTCCTAGCAAATCTATGAAGCAGATAAAATAGGCATTATTCCTGTTTCACCAATAAAAAAAAAGAACAGAAGCTTACAAATTCTAGAAACCTATGGAGTTACTCCAGGCATATGAAATAAAGAACTTTTTCTGCATACCTAAATATTTTCTGTTTTTGTGTGTGAGGTATATGTTATACACTGTATGTTGATAGCCCCCACAAAGCCTCACAGGGCCGTAAGTGGAGCTTTTCAGAGGTTGGTTGCTCTAGGGTGTGTGATGCTCTTAATGGGAAGATTGATTCATACCATAATTCTAACATTCAGATGGTCCCATCCTGGCTCTGAATGCTACCTGCTCCAAGCATCAGTAGCCTGTATAGCATAATATGAATGAAAAGCAATCTGTGACTAGTTGCTTGTAGCTGGCTGCATTGCTGTCTTCTACCTGCAGTGAACTATTTCCCCTCCGTGATGTCCCTCTGCCATGACACTCTGCCACGAAGCAGCTGATTGCAAACTAAAACTCCTAAAACCTGAGAGCTATAATAAATATTTACTCTTTTGACTTTGTGTAGCAGACATGTCGTCTCAACAATGAGAACATTACTAAGAAAAAAGTTGGTGCCAGGAGGAGTTGTTGTTCTTATTGTACCTGATCATGTGCTTCAAGAGCCTTGGTATCTGGCTTGTAGGAAGAATTTGGAAAGATTTGGAGACGCCTGCTAAAGAAGGAGCCCCCTTGAATGCCTTAAGCCGTTCTTGATAAGACATTCTGGTCAGAATTTAGAAGTCCAGAATGCTGATAGAAATGCTGCTGGTAGGGTTGGGGAGATAGCTCAGTGGAATAAGCACTTGCCTAGCAAGCACAGGGTCCTTAGTTCCATGCCCAGTACCAAGAGAAAGAAAGAAAGAAAGAAAGAAAGAAAGAAAGAAAGAAAGAAAGAAAGAAAGAAAGAAAGAAAGAAAGAAAGAAAGAAAGAAAGAAATGCTGTTGGCAAAGGCTGGGGAGATTGCTCAGTAGAATAAGTGCTTGCCTGGCAAGTGCAAGGTCCTGAATTCAATCCCCAGCTCCCCGACCCCACATACACAGAAAAGACAAGATTCAGGAGGTTTCTGCTGGAAAGACTTCATTGGTTGTTGGACCCCAGATGTTGTGTGTTATGCCTTGGCAGAGTTTGTCTGTATTCCATCCATGTTCAATGACTTTGTCTGAGACTTTGCTTATGGGAAGTGGACTACTTGCTCTTGATGAAATGAAATTTCATAACAGTCTGATATTGAGGCAGAGGCATAGCCACTGATGCACACTTTTGTTAGATTTATATTGAGAACCAACGTCAACAGAATTAGTTAAGGCATTGTGAGTTTGGCCAGAAACGAAGCCCCAGTAATGTTGTGAACTGCAAATAGAGCAGAGATTTTTATTGCTGAAAGGAAACAGGACGGTGAAAAAGATGGCCCCAGGACATTACAAGAAACAGCAGGACTACAGGTCTTGCAGCTTCAAGGTTACAAAGGCAAAAGTCTTTTGAGAAAAGGGCTCCTTCAACATCATGTTCCAGAATTCTGGCCATGTAAGAACTTCTTCCTGGGCTGGCCAGATAGCTCAGCAGAATAAAGTGCCCGCTTAGGCAGATTGCAGCAGATAGGATTTGATCCTGGCAATGCCATGCCAGCTCTGTGCCCAGCTCATGCTGAAACAGTGATTGAGACTTGGCATGGTGCATGCACCTATAATCCTAGTGCTCGAGATGTTGAAAACAACAGAATCATTAGGAGTTCAATCTACATAATGAGACTCTGTATAGCCTGTACTAAATATCTTTTTTAAAAAAATTCTTCCTTGGGATTGGGTTTAGAGTACTCAGCAACCCACGCATTTGACACTTTTAGCCAAGAAAGAAGGTAGCCTGTCTACTGCTGCTGGCAGCAGACCTTGGCATCATCCACATATGCTGGTTTTAGGTGCATGCAGAGCACAGAAGTTGTGGGATTAGGAAGGCTTCCAATCAGATTTCAAAGGAAGAGCGGGAGAGCAGACAATGTGCTCTTGGAGGGGAATGTGTGAAGCTGCACGTGCAAAGCTGAAAGTACAGTGGAGACCTGAGAAGTCTGGAGAAGTCTAGAATGTGGATCATCTGAAGAAAACTGTAATGGAGAACAGAGTCACCCGTGAAGAAAAACCATGTGAACTAGAAGTGCTTGCAGTACCACAGGGCTAGAGGCACTCAAGCCCTTTGGAGTTTACCTCTTGCCATAGATTGGCTCTGATGCTGGACATGGAATTACAGGACTTGATGTTTACTTTTCTGGATCTGGGACCTATTCCTTTGTATCCTCACATTTGTTTCTTTTGTAGTGGAAGGATTTATCTTGTGCTATTGTATGCTGACGTTTTGGCAACCAAGAATGTGTCTTATATCTCAAAGAAGACTTTAGATTTGAACCTTTCAGGAATGCTGAAATTCTTAAGATGCTGGTAATTCTTAGAGGTGGGCTAGATGCCTTTTTTATAAACTGACATATGTAAATCTTAGTGGGGAGAGGAGGAATGTTGTGGTTCCTTCTAGAAGTTCCCCTGAAGCCTCATGTGATCATAGGTGCGGCTTTTAAGAGGAGGCCTCGTCTAGGTTGTGTGATGCTGAGTTCAAGAATGTGCTTTTGGGATTGAGTCATGGAATGATGTTAGGTTCAGACTGCCCACCCTGGATGTGAGTGCTATCAACCAAGAGTCTGTAGCCTAGAGAGGACAAAAAGGGCAGAAAGAAGTTCACTGCTTCTCACTGTCTGCCTTCCATGAACTATTTCTCTCTGTGATGTTCCTCTTGCATGCCACACTGTCTCAGAGCCAGCCAATGATGAACCTGAACCTCTGAAAACTGTGAGCTTAACATCTTCACACTGTTCTGAGCGGGGTCCACTGGGGCTCCGGGGATTCCCTGGGATGGAGATGCAAGCAGCAGGTGAGTCATAGCCCCACCTCACCACCTTCGCATCCTCCCCATCCCTTCCTCTCCTGCACATCCACACACATTCTGCTGCATACCAGACCCAGGGATACATGGAGAGGAAGTGGGCAAGGCAGTCAGTGCACACCAGCTGGCCACCACGTAGGAGCCTGCGGGTGACAGGATTTACACAGAACCCCTGCATGGCTTCCCATAAGGCCTTCTATACATACCGCCCAGTGTATAACCCTTTCCTCCTTTAACTTCAAATGTCAGGTATTTTTTTTTCTCAGTAATGAAAATAGTAACTAAGATAGTATTCGAAGTAACAGCTCATCAGAAAGTGTTCTCACAGCTCAAAGAATAGTTTCTTTATGTGTAGAACCTATTAAAAATAAAACCAATCCTATATTTTCATTGAGGAATGGAGGCGCAATGCTATCAGCAAACCAAAACAATAAAATAACCAATTTTTTAAATAAAAATCAAGCTCTTTCACAGGTGTAAGGAAGAAAGCTAAGGGTGAGGAGCAAATAATTTCACACAAACCAGAAAACAGTAAAACAGAGACCATTTCTTCTGGAAAATACTTGAAATGAAATTATCTGATGGTATTTTAACATCCTAAAGAGTGCTCACAAAGTTTTGCCACAACTCAGTTGGTTCGTGAATCAAAAGTGGGTTTGCAAAGAACATTACATTATAAATTAATGATTTAAAAATTGCGAAGAGTATTTCTCAATACTGAAAGTGCTAGAGTTTTCCCCCTTACCAAGATCTGCCGAGTACAAGTCTCTCTAAATTAAAGTCATGTGGTTAAGTTAGAGGAGCTACCTGAACTTATTCTCCACAGGAGTTGAGGACCTGTCTATGCATTTTTGCCCAACAAATCCTTCCTTTCATTTTGCGATCATCTGAAACCATCCTAATGTTCACAGAGTTGTGGTATGAGTACTAAACTATAAACATGAAATATTTTAGACTGTGTTTGATGGCTAACTTTTGAAGTTAAATAATTCTATAAGAGCACCATATTTAAATATTCAAACATGTCTCGTATAACTTAATTCCACATCTCTGAAAGAGATAAATCTGCATGTATACTGTTCAAGTCATACATTTTCTACAAACAAGTTTAAAAAAATCTGCTTTCTTTCAAATAAAGTCATTACATCTGCTGATTTATGTAAATGTTTTACAGCTGAGTCACATGGTCCAAAATAATCTTCTAGATTTTCAAATTACTCACATACAAATACCCATCTAAACTCATGCATTTTTTTTTCTGGGTGACATGATTAATGGATAAAATTTTGGCTTCCTTCTTAATGTTGTTTATAATTAGATTCCCTTATTTAACTAACTCACAGGTGGTAATATTTAAATTAAATTTTGGGCATATTTATGGCAGCTGTCTAAAAAATCTGCTTTCTGATCCCATCATTTTTTGTTTCTATTGACTAATGAAAGTGTCTCCTGATTATGTATCATATTTTCCTTCTGATTTGCTCATCTAGATTTTTATGTTATCAAACACAAGTAAATGCTGTCTTTTGAGTGCCTCTATCTTGTATTTCCTCAAAAATACCTTGAGCTTTGATCTGGGAAATCATGTGTTCATTGGTGAATCCCATACCTTAGAAACACTAAGGATGGATTCATCCCATGTAATCATGGAATGATTTCTAAAGCTGAGACTCCTTCAATTTGTTTTTCAATTCTGTGGGACACACAGGCATTTCTAAAAGCATATAGACTCTAGCACTATTTGGTGACTACTACCTCAAGTGACAAATCACCATCCTACTCACCATCCACCTCTCCCTCCCTGTAGCTCTCACTGAACTATAACCATACAAATAAGGTCCTGTGGCACCTTGTATTTTTATATGCACCAAGGATTTGGGATTGTTAGCACTGATTTTCCTGGAGCACATTATTTGTATTCCTACAAAGGTGATATGAATAAAGAAATCTCAAAGAGAAAAGCATTTCAGAAAATCTTTTATTCTAAGCTCTCAGCAACTTTTTCTTTCTTTTATTCAGAAATGATTTCGAGTGCCCGTGAAAACATATCAGCAGCCACAGGGTTGGTTTCACTTTCACACAAATGACAGTGCAAAGCAATTCTCAGTTGAGCTGGATTATTCAAATTAGACAATAACTCAAAATCCTTCCCAATGAGCTCAGGAATTTATTATATGATTTATTTTCCAGCCAATGTATCACATTTCTAATTAA